>OY294049.1:36022179-36058757 GCA_958510825.1 Brachypterus glaber
CGTTGGTTAAACTTAAAAAAAAATATTAAGAAAACATCATATTTAAAAAAAAAAATTGTTTTTTGAAACAATAAATTTCTTAAAAAAGATTTTTTTTTTTAAATACTTGAAAAATGAAAAAAAAGTTCCTCTAAAGGTTGGTCCGGTTGGTCCCTATGGAAGCTATCCTTCAAAATTTTACTAAAGTCATTTAAAGCTCGATTCTGAACAGATAATAGGAATTCTCATTTGATAATTTTTTTATTGATATTATCTAATCAAATAGAAAACTAAGTATATTTTTGTTTTTTTTTCAGATTATGTTCTTTGACGCTCACAAGAATAGAAATCCGACGACCCCTAGGCTCAGACCTAGCCTCCATATCCATAGCAGTGAAAATGCACTCCAGCAAACGCACTCTGCGCTCCAACGAGCTGGCGCTTCCTCAAAATGGGCTTCTCAACGCGGCTTTGGACATGACTTTCTGCCTCCAATACCCCCATTTTTTGAAACGAGAGGGCAACAAATTACACATATTTTTGCAACGGCGAAAAAGATACAAAAACCGTACCATGCTTGGGTTTAAGACTTTGGCGGAGGGAACGATTCGAATGGATCAAGTAAGTAACTATCAACGAACTAATAACTCTTCTTTCTAGAATACGCATACCGTTAAAATAAAGTATCGCCAACATCTCGGTTTGTTTGTAAACAAATAGTAGGTATATTCAAGCCTGAACAATAACAATTCCCAGTAACTGTTATTGTTGTCTCTGTTAGAACAAAGCTGTGCGAGTAAGACAGACGAATGGTTATGTTGCCGACGTTTTTGTCAGTTTTAACGAATGAAATGCCTATTCTAGAAAGAATAGTTATGAGTTCGTTGGTAGCTATACGTTTACCAGTGATTTAGACAAAAGGATAAGGCTTTAATTCTGCGCTAGTGACTAATATAGTTGGCATCCATTTTGATTCTTATTTATTGCGCGAAATTTAAATTGCCAGATTGGGATGGAATGTATTACCAACCATATCAAAAAGTCCCTAGAAATAACTATTTTTTTACAAAGGTAACATCTAAGATGTAAGTTCTTTATTTTTTTACGATTTAAAAATTACGTACAAAATGGTGGATGTGACAGAGACAGCATTATGACTGTTAGTAAGAAAAAATATAATGGCTGACATCAGGGTGAAACCAAACATTTGTAAGCGCAGAACGCCAATGCGCAATCCTCTAAATCATTGTGGTTTACTTTTATATTGCTATACATGACACTGTTACCAATTGGTGGATATTTACCCGAGTTGAGGGTATTTTAATAAGTTGAAGGGTAAATTTCGAGCATTTTTTTTTTCGGGTAAAAATCGAGTATTTTAGGGTTTGGGTACGTTTTTTTCTGGTAAGTCTTCCCCATCCTTTCTTGAAAAGCGGGTAAATTTGGATTTGCATTTTAAGAAGTTGCTAGCTCAGACAGTGGTGAGGACCTTTTTTTTTAGTCATCAAAATTTACAGGGGTAAGCTTTTAATTAATAGTTATAGTAATAAAAAAATTTCCGCGATATCGGGTAAAAGCGGGTATTTTCATCAAAGCCAGCGGGGTTTTTTGATGAATCGGATTGGAACACATCCCCCGCGCTAAGTGCGTAGCGCATTTTAAGTATGTTCATCAGTGTTTTATACCAACTTTTAAAATATATGATCTTATGACTATAATCCTATTATTTTATGACACTTAAAAGGCAATTTTTTCATATATATGTGGTTATAAGTATTTCTCAAAAATATGTGGTAATAAGTATTCGAGCGATTAAAAAAGTAGGTAATTTAGTATTACTAAACGTAAAAAATATCTAAAATATTTATATAATTTTATTTCTACATTCTATAAGATAAAAATAAACTATTTATAACCCATGGAAACCCTTGTTTTAAAACTTTTATTAGTAAATTAGGTCATTACTAGAAATGTTATTTTAAAAGATTCATCTATGATTCATTCAAAGGAAATTCCTAAATATTTCGCCAGTTTCTGTGAATAACTATGCAAAAGTAAACAATAAAGCCTTAAACTGCAGTGCGAAATAGAAACGCGGTATTTGCAAAAACAAATACATTTATTATTCCATCAATATATTTTCTAATCATCGTACAGAGTGATATTGGTAGACTGACAGTTTCGGGCTGCTGGTCCTCTTCAGTACGTTAGTGGTACTAAGTGCTTGAGACACACAAGTGCTTCAACTTGCTACCATTCAAAGTCTCCAGACTAGGAGAGGTATGAGTAGTTGTCTACATCTAGCAATAGATGTCACACAAGTCTACATCAATCTAATGACTATATTCCTTTTGCGAATAAAGTCTGCAGCGTGCAGAGTTGACTCTTGGTACTAAAGAGGGCCAGCAGCCCGAAACTGTCAGTCTACTACCAATATCACACTGTACAATGATTAGAAAATAGATTGATGGAATAATAAATTGATATTGAAATTTTGTTTAAAATTAAAAATTTCTGTCTTACAAATACTGTTTTTTGGCATTTTATTTACTTTTCAGGAAATGAAACCATATTTCATCATAGAATTACCGTCAATATTTTTTTAAGTTTTAAGTATATTTTTAACAACTACCATAAAATTTCGAAGGAGCTATTATAGGGTTATATAGGATGTACTAAAATAGCTGTAAACTTGGAGTAATTTATTGTATACTAAAAATCTGAGAACCATATTAAACTACACGACAATCCTTTAAAAATTTTACACTCTTGCCAAATGCTTTCGAGTTTATGCGCTGTAAGAGTTATTTTAGATACTCTCCGCAGCTCTATAGCTACAATAGTAAATTGAGTGAGGGCCACTTGCACCAGCGATGGTTTAACTTTAAACTTGCATCAAATTAACTGTGGACCAATAAGAATGCAGAGTTTTTAACCTAAACTCAGTTTGGTTGAAACACCATGTATGGGACCTAAGAAATTTATTGGTATAAGAAGGGAACAGGTAACAATATAATAAGACCAAAGATTTTTTGAAAAATCCTATAAGGTTTTTTAAAAAATAGTAGGTCTAGCAAAGCTAAGTCTGGTTGGCTGGCTGGCCACTAGGACAAAGCCGCGAAACATTGAGCCTAATTGTGGGGATCCTGACGGATCACTGTGCATACTCCCATGTGGGTTAAATAAACGTCAGAACAATGACATCGACTATGCTCAAGATGTAAGAGGGATGAGAAAATTTTATACCACTTCATATGGCAGTACAATTAAGATAATTATACATTATTTTCTTCGTTTCGACGAGAGTATATCATATAATTTGAAGCATTCTTTCACAGCTAATTTCATTTATCTGGCAAACTGTAATGTACACTTAAATCTTCTTTTTGTAAACAATCTAGAAATATAAATTAAATGCTTTTAGCGATACTAAAATATTAAGTAAACAAACACTACATTCAATAAACATTATTTTATCAGAATAATACATATTTATTATTTAATCCAAATAATACACATTTTAAAAGCTCCAGGGTAGACAAAGCCCACTTTAGCCCCTCTCCCCGTCTGTATTTATGTATTTATTTATTTATTTATTTATTTATTTAAAGTCGTTCGGGACCTTCGATCGAAGGTGTTTTATACCATACTGGACTGACAATAATACAAATAATTTAAGTGCTACAAATCTATTTCAAACCATTCCATTTTTTTTTTTCTTAAAAACATATTCCTTCGGTCAATTCCATACACTTGAAGCCTGTTGAAGGGCAGTAAAAACTTCATATTCATTTATAATGAGGCAAATTGTTTTTGTATATATGTAGTATCTAAATGATATAGGGACATCATTTTAATCTATTGGGTACATAAAATAATAATTAAATAATTTTATGGTCCAACACTTTTTATTTTGAATTATTTGGATGCCAAAACACGATGTCACGTTTATTATTTTTGGAAGTTTAGCTATGATAACCACACTGGCAAATATTTATGTTAGAATTTAAATATATTGCAGGTATATATTTATTTTTTTAAATAGATCTTAAGGGAATACAGCATCTTCATTTTCTTTTACGACTTATAGAAAAAATATATCGTGGCCATGCTTGGTATTGAGTTTTAGCTCAAATATTCATATGCTTAAAAAAAAGAGTATACTTAAAATCATTTTCATTTACGTCATACTAATTAAAGTAATTATTTCTTTTTTGTTTGGATATTTTTTTCATCTATTTACAAGTTGTAATTTAGGTTATTGTAATAATAATAAAAAAAAATAATTACAATTTTAAATATGTACACTGCGGTCTAGAAATTTAGCTCTTTTTAGACTACACAAATAAAATTCCCACCCAAAAAGCAATTTTTGGTAAACTTTTGGTTCTTCTGGTACCTTTTCTATTTTTATCAAATACATTTTCAACTGTTGGTAACAAAAAAAAGCTTATGCTTAAAAATAGGACCGACAAAAATTAGTTTGTCAAAATCTTTTTTTATACATTTTATATAAAACGTCATTACACGTAAAAATAATGTTTTTTAACCCTCAAGTGCTGTTGTGGGGTCTAAGTAGACCCCAGACTAAAATAAAAAGCATTGTAAATAGTTCGGATTTTTAGTCAACTCTTTGAATTTTGTTCAATTTCTTTTGTTAAAATTCATTTTGTTTTCATCTTTTTATACATTTTATATAAAACGTCATTACACGTAAAAATAATGTTTTTTAACCCTCAAGTGCTGTTGTGGGGTCTAAGTAGACCCCAGACTAAAATAAAAAGCATTGTAAATAGTTCGGATTTTTAGTCAACTCTTTGAATTTTGTTCAATTTCTTTTGTTAAAATTCATTTTGTTTTCATCTTTAGTAGTTTTTTTGTTTAAGATACAACAAATAAATAGTTTTTACATTAGTATTGCTTTAATTGTCTTTCCATTTTAACTTCTATGTAAAAATAAAATGGGGTCCGCTGAAACCCCACAACGTTATGTACCAAAAATATCACAACACTAGTTGAGGGTTAAGTATAAATTCTTAAGCATAATGATTTTTCTGTTTACTAATCAAATTTTGGTTTAATTTAATTAGTTTATTCACAATTTTGCACACTTCTAAAACATTCTATTTTCGTCATAATTAGAACTATTAAATTTTACTAAGTGGTGAATAATACTTTATGAGTCGAGAGAGTATATGGGTAATTCTGCACCAAGTCAACCATTGAATGAACCAGATCAATAATCCAGATATTTTGCATGGTTGTTAATCTTGTATAACGCGTTGCGATATTTCTTCCAGGTGATGCAAAAGCAAATGGACATGGAACTTGAACTGTCACCTCCAGAGTCAAGCGGCAAGGAAAAACCCTCCGGCGCTGTGGCCGTCCTTTCAGTATTACAACTCAGCTCCACGCCCGTCGACCACGAGCACAAGGTCGACAGAGACCACGATTTTAGTGACGACGACGACGATATAAGCTCAGGCGAAGAAGAGGTCGCTGATCTTTCGGACAGCGAGCCAATTCGCACGAAACTTCCACATGCTCGGCACAATCTGAAGCAACGGTTCGTGTCCCTCCTCAGGCGGTTCAGAGTTGCCGATTCTGAAGGTGAGTTTTTTGAAAAACTACCAGGACAACCAAATGTTAACAATCCATTGTCATTTCAAAATTTTTGCTTTGATTCGATTTGGAAGTAGATACCTGATGTTTTTTAAAAAATCCCCGCTTAAAATGTGTCCCATTGTTATATAACGTTTAAGAATAAAACCATTAGATAGAAGTTATAACAAAGCGTTTTGAGTAAAATTAGTGGGTATTTTTTATAAAAGATTTGTTTAAACTTATTCATGCTTGGCATAATCTTAAGTAACGCTTGTGACCCTGCATAGTTGGTTCAACGTTGCCGATTTGAAAGGTGAGTGGATTGGAAGTAATTTTTAATGTCATCTGAAGAAATATGGATAAGATATTTTGAACACCTGTATAGTCAAAGATAAAAAAAAAACATCTTCTATGAAAGTTTAAAATTTGTTTTACAAAATAGGTTCCATTGTCACTAAAACCTTTTGCGGTATACCAAACTTCCTTACATTATTTGACTTTTTATCACTTAAAACGAATGTTAAAATTATGATGACCAAACGATCCAATTTTAATCTAATTTTCATGCTATCTAACGAAAAATTTAAAAATGTAGTTCTACAAAATGAGTTTCGTTATAAGAAGTTGATTGGTGACCTTAGATTTGTTAAAAACCCTAACTTGCAGTATAAAACGTGTTTTTCTAAAGATCATACCCACCATTTTAAATGTTTTTTAATGAGTTCCATTATCATTCAAACCTTATTGCGGTATGCCAAGTATCCATAATAATCAATATTAGGGTTATTATCACTTAAAAAGAATTATAATATTTGACAGGCGCCTTGGAGGTCTATTTAACCGGTTTTTTACGTATCTAGGTGCCAGAGGTGCGGATTTAAGTAATCCCAGCGACATTCAGGCTTTATTCCAAGAGCTCGAATCATTAAGTTGTGACGAGGATTCCGGTGGCGAGCAGGACACAATGTCCATATCTAGTACCCCAAAACCGAGTTTACGTCCATTTTTCAGTAGCAGTAGAAGTCTACTGGACTCCTCCGCACTACCCTACATTGAGACTGATAAAGTAGGCGATGATAAAACGTATTCCGGCAGTGACGGGAATGCAGATGTCTGTTTTACCGACCCTGAGGCGCATAGCGACCCTCAGACAGGGTCTCCGCCTAGAGAACAATCTGCAGGATCTAGGAAACAAACCGGAGATAGCGATTTTGCGTATATTATGCAGGAACTCAGCGAAAGGAAGTCGAAACTGTTTAGATCTTCCGCATCGTCGGCGAAGAAAAAGAATTCGCTGAGCGTCAGTTCCGATGTTCCCGCTCCCGAAACCATAATGGTGAGATATTTTATAGTTTTGTTGATTCTGGCGTTTTTTCTTTAACATCTGCATAAAATCTTTGAGATAAATCACACTTAAAATCGTTTTTAGTAGAACCATTAACAGTGAAATCTCATCTGATCATTGGAAGTTAATATTAATTTTTCAGGAGGAATCATGCTTACCATAAAGATCATACTTAGGGTAGCATAGTTAATTTTCCTACAAATTTTATCCTTACATTCCAAATCTGTTTGTAAAATTGCCGTAACTCCTATTGTTTTTCATTGAAACCTAAATTTTATCGAGGAAATTACTGTGATTCCTATTTCAGGCTCGCAAAGTATTTCTGGATCAAGTTGCGAAACTTCTCCCCGTAGAAGAAAACATGCTTCCAGAATGTGTTGTATTACTGACTGGTCCTGATAGTATTACAGGACCTCTAACTTCAAGACTGGGCCCTCACCAAAAAGTATTTTTACCCCTATCCGCAATAGAAACCCGAGCAGTTTTGACGGCTCTTTTCAATAAAATTCACAAATAGTAAGTCCAAAAATATATACGTTGAAAATCAGCAAAGTTTCGCCAGAACTTGTTTCTCTAACGATGCCACTGTTGGGCGCCATGTGTAACACGTTTAATGGAGAAACAGAAAATATTAGACTAGCTGCATTAGATATATTTGTAAAATATATAATTTTCATAAATATTTTGTATTTTTAGTTGTAATAGTTGTGCCAAACCCGGTACATTCGTCAAAATCCTCCTGATAGGCGGAGACACTCTAATAGGATGGTTCATACGTCCGTACGTAGAACAGTTAACAAGTAAAACGCCAGAATGGCTTTCCTACACAAGACTGTACATCGTTCCATTGGGAACTTGCAATTTATCGCGCCACCTAGCGGCTATGGATCCTGCATATGGCAGTTTGTTTCCTGGAGAGCAAGACGTGAAGCTAGAAGATCTGTATCAGAGGGTTACTATGTACCTTTCAGTGCCTCCTTCTGCTCCGCTTGCGCAGTTACCCATAGCGGAAGCCATGTTGACATGCCATGATGAAAACAGTCAATTATTTATACCTTTTGTTAATGTAAGTATAATATCCAGGTAAATAATTTTTTTTTACGTATCTTTGATGTTTTAGGAGGTCCGAGTCGGTCCAGCAGATCACTCCCTTTCCATATCTGTAGACTTAGACGACATGATGTGTTCAAGTCCTCCGGCCCCCTCCTTAACGCCCCCATCTTCCCCCAACGTACAAGCCCGGGATTCTCCTTGGGAACCGTTAGAGTTGCAGTTAGATTATTGGCAACTACCGAAACTCAACGAAACTACAATTAAGACTGACAAGACCAAGCAAGATGGCAAAACTTCAGTTAAAGCTTTGTTCAGGGGACTTCAGGCTTCTCCTACTTCAAATTTAGGGCTTAACGTCAACATACATCTGGCAAATAAGGAAAAGAAACAGAAAAGTAAGTTTTCTGTGATTGTCTGGATAGTTTTGCAAATTATATGTCTGGAAAGTGTAATTACTGGCCTTGCCGGTGTCCATTCTTATGAATGACACATTCCAGTCAAGTAAAATTTTGACTTTTCGAACGAGTAACATAAATACTCTTTCTTTTTGATTTAAATTTTTAAGCGTTATTAATTTGTTAAAAGTAATATATTCTACTCCTCAACACAAATCTTATAGATTTAGGCGGATTATATTTATATATTGTATTTTATATAGTAAATTACCGTTTAAATAAAAAAAATCTATTAAATTTTTAAAAAAAATCATGGTTATTTTTTTTAGTTATGCGTTTGGGTAAAAAGAAAGAGAAAGAAAAGGAACACGAGCCCAGGAATCAGAATGTAGAAGGTGTTTCACGACTAATATGTTCCGCTAGAGCATCACACAATACTCCAATGAAACGTAAGTTATTAAATTTAAAGAAAAATACATCCAGGAAACTATAGCAATGCACACTAAATTATAAACAGTTGATATTTCTGTTCTGTAAGTCTAGAGTGAAAACACCAATTGCAAGAGGAAGATGCAGCATTTTCCGGCAAATTTAGAAGAGATGTCAATTTGACATTGTCAAAAAAGTTCTTTACTTTATTATTAAAAATACGAGTTTTGACATTTTTTTACATGAAACACTTTATTTGGAATGTTGATGGGAAATTCACTGCATTACAACCAGTTTCTTTAACGAAAATTTCTATAAACACAATGATCTCGCAGAATTTTAAAAAAATTCATGTATAAAAACTTACGTTTGGTTATATTTATGGTCCGCATTTTGTTCCCAGTCACATTTCTAAAATTTTGATGTGCTAACGCTATTTCTGAACTTTTGGAGTTCCCGAATTGGGAATTTAAATCTTTGCGGTATAAAAAAAAAACTAAAAAATGCTGAGGCCAATGTATTGAATTATTATTAGGTTTATTGTATTTTTGTCCAAAAAGTTAACGTGGATATTTAATTTTAACTATAGATTTAGATACAAACGTCAAATATTGGTAAAAAATTTATAATTGTCTTTTCTTTCAGTATACATAGATGGCGTTGAATTTAACGGTGTCAAGTTCTTCCAACTAAGTTCGACATGGCAGACTCACGTAAAAAATCTGTCTGTCGCCTTGGTTGGAGTACCGATGGCCAGCTCCGAGTTGAACTGAAATCTCCAATGCCAAAACCTAGATGTGACATCTTTAGTTTAAAAAGAAGATAACTATATTGGCTGTTTTTGTTATATTTTGATAAAGGCCCCATATCTGACAGATAATGCGTCAGTTGTACACTAACAAAAGTACTTTGAATGATTTATGATCATAAATTATTATCATTTTAAATGTGATCAAAATTGGTTAAATCCAAATCATCCTGAGCCAGTTGTATTAAAAAACGTTAAAGGTTGCTTTAGGTTATAAAATTCAGCCTCATGTTGACAGGTGCTACTAATAGTAATTATATTTCAAGGCAGAGAAGACATTTTTTATAGCCGAGCGTATTAAATCCCGATCTGCGTAGCAGCGAGGGATTTAAGAGTGCGAGGCTATAATAGTCTTCTCCACCGTAGTTTGTATATTAGTTTTTTCACTACTAGCACGATTTAATTATTTTTATTTAAATAATAAAGTAAATTATTAACCGAAATTACATTTCTTGAAATTTTCATAAAAATCAAGTAGCCTTTATCAATGACATTTGCTCAAATAAATATTTTGAACTGACGTTTAAAAAATTAGTTTTTTTTATAATATTTAGCTAATTATTGATTGTATTAATTGGTAATAGTTATAATTAATTATATTTAATAAATAAAAACTTTCAAGCCTTTTTCTTGGGTTTAATGAGTCAAAATTGCACAAAGAAAGTGGCAGAAATCAATTGTTTATAAAATTTACTCCTACTAGGAGAAAAAAAATTATTGCTATATATAGGGGAAGAAAATTGATTTCACAGTCTAAAAACATGATAAATAATGGTATGTCCTAAAGCTAGTAGTGAAAAAATATGATTATTGTATATTACGCACCGAGTACGCGAACCTAGTTTTCAGTGTACAAGAGTATGCATTGAAGCACTCAAAGTGCGCTGAAAATGTTTTGCGTCGAGGTGCGTAACTATTTTTTCTACGACCTTAAACCTAACATCCAAAAAAATCAAAAATTGTCTAAAACATTTTTTGTCAATTTGAGGTTATGTGTTTGACGTTTACTCATTCTCTGACAGAAGATTTGTAAAATCAGCTGGTTTTTACTTTCCGACCGCTGTCATGGCAACGGGTGGAAAATGAGCACTAACTAGGTCATAGGAAAAAGATTTTATAATTGTACAACTTTAAAATGTCTGCTCTTATAAAGGTAGATTGCAAGTTTTTAAATCAAAATCATATTGTAGTGCATTTGTTTATGTAAAATTGACCCAGCCAAACCAAAATTGTACCATTTTTTTCTCCATTTTTTTTTATATATATTTCTTGATTTAGCTTCCGTGATTCAACATCGCTTCTAGTCACTATACGGGGTTACCCAAAAAAAAATAAATAAAGATTGACAATATTTCAAATAAAAGGCTCAAGAAATAACTAATATTAAATACATATGCTTAGAATACTCTGTATATGTGATATAGATTGTAGTTTGTCTTTATTCATAATGAGTAGGCTTTAAAATTATTTTAAGATTTACAAAGTCTAGAAAAATTATAGACATTTAAAAACTTTAAAGTATAATACAGGGTGTATTTGAAATAGCGTAGGAAATTTTAACAGGTGATTCTACATGATAAAATATGACAAAAAGTTCCTATAAACATATGTCTAAAAATGCGTCATAAGGGAGCTACGCCCCTTTGAAATTGGCTAAAAAAAACGGTTTATTATT
Organism: Brachypterus glaber; assembly: GCA_958510825.1. Taxonomy (NCBI): domain Eukaryota; kingdom Metazoa; phylum Arthropoda; class Insecta; order Coleoptera; family Kateretidae; genus Brachypterus; species Brachypterus glaber. The sequence goes on from OY294049.1 coordinate 36,033,468, forward strand.
TAATAACTCAAGAACCCTTTGAGATATATTAACGAGATTTTGTACGTGAATTAATCCTAATAAGGCCCATCTTTTTATGTCATTTTCACGTACTTATTTAAACCAGGGGTGTGCGAAACGGGGGGGCCTTATCAGTTTTTTGTCCCAAACTTTTTTCTGTGTAACTTTTTTGCAATTTTATTTTTGAAATATGATTCCTCAGGTCAAAATACATAAAAAAGGTACTCTTGTTGTAATACTGTAGGATTAACCGTTTTCGAGAAAAGTTCATTTGAAGGTGAAATTTCACGGTTCGAGGACGAAAAATTAAATACTAAATTGTCGAAAACCAAAATTTTAATGATGCAATGTTATTCTAAATCAAAAACTAAGAAAAAAAGTTTCCATACATGTAGGTCGAAAAAACGCTTTTAAAGCTACCATAGCCCTTTAAAAATGGTGCATATTTAGAAGACCATAGCTCCATTAGGATTGATTTTTGGAAGTACCTGTATATGAGGTTTTTTTCTTAGTTTTTAATGTACATTCGCCCTGCATCATTAAAATTTTGGTTTTCAACATTTTAGTATTTAATTTTTGGTCCTCGAACCGTGGAATTTCACCTTCAAATGAATTTTTCTCGAAAACGGTTAATCCTACAGTATTACAACAAGAGTACCTTTTTATGTATTTTGACCTGTGGAATCATATTTCAAAAATAAAATTGCAAAAAAGGTACACCGAAAAAAGTTTGGGACAAAAAACTGATAAGCCCCCCCCGTGTCGCACACCCCTGGTTGAAATAAGTACATGAAAATAACACATAAAAACGGGCCTTGGTAGGATTAGTTGACGTGCAAAACCTCGTTGATATATCTCAAAGGGTTCCTGAGTTATTAAATAAAAACCGATTTTTTTTCTCACTTTCAAAGGGGCGTAGCTCCCTTATGACGCATTTTTAGACATATGTTTATATTAACTTTTTGTCATATTTTATAATATAGAATCATCTGTTAAAATTTCTTACGCTATTTCAAATACACCGTGTATATTAAATTATCTACCTATGGGTATTAATACCCATTACAATTGTAATGTCGATGATCCATGCGTTTTAAATAGAGAAAATCAAAGAAATTTTTATTTTTAGAAAGATGTGTTTATATTTTCAAAATTTTACGATTTTTATTTTAAAAGTTTTATCCTGCAATATTGGATATTTTACTTTTCCTATTTTTTAATGACACATTGATACAAGATATAAAAAAATACAAATAACTTTAATGATTTATTAGTCTTTTTCAAGTTAAAAAATGTTTATATTTGTTGCTAGACTTGTATATTTATAGTACCTACGAGCCGAGTAATTTTATATTTATCTAAAGGTAATTAAAATTGTTTAAAACAACATAGTTTTATCACATATCATTTGATTTTTTTAAGGTGTAAGATAAGTACTTAAAAAAATAAAGTAGCTAGAAATTTTAAACCAGATTGAATTAGGGTCACTCGATCCAGCGACGGTTTTTTGACAACCGTAGACGGCAGAAGAAAAGCTGCCGCTGGATGGAGTGACCCTAGATTGAATAATTATTTCGAAAGAGGGGGACTGTTTAACAATTACGCCACCTATCTAAAGGGAGAGTCAGTCCAAAAGTGACAAGGTATAAAGGGAGCCTTCCGGAGGGAGGAGGGGTCAAACATTAGGTGACATAATTGTGGTACTGCCCCTAGTAACTTTAAGGTACATATACCATGAAAGAGATTTTAAAATATATTAATTTGTTTTAAAAATTGTATTTTGATGGCTAAACCATGAAATAAAAAAAAATAAACTATTCCATATTTAAAAATATAAGCGTTATAAAATTGCAAATTTAGCAACGAAAGTCGTGAAATTTAATATATAAAATTATTGTTAATGTAATATATGAAATATTTACATTAATACAATATAAATTAATTAAAAGATAGATAAAAAGAAGGTTAAAATCGTGCCAAAATCAAAAATATTTTATACTTTTTGACAACAAATCATCTCATTTGAAAATAACTTTAGAAAACTTTAGATATCATTTTATATAATAAATTAAATAAGAATTAATTTGTATATATATTTTTTGGAAAGTCGATTCTTTTTATGATAAAATATTCCCCTTCATTTAAAAAATTAAATGTCAAATCAAGTTTTAAGCCCTAAGATTCTGTAAAATAAACTTTATTGGTGTATTAATATATTCAGAATTAAAACTACCTTCTGGGGTTAAAAAATTGACTTAAAATCATATGATTTTTCAAAATAAAAATAACAAAATAAAATTGGATAAAGTAGCATACAGGGTGATCAATAACTGGCATGCCAAAATTTAAGAGGTGATAATACATCCAAAAATATGACTAAAAAAATTTCTATAAAGGTTGGTCCGAAAATGAGCCCTAAGGAAGATATTGCACAAAAGCACAAATAAAAATTTAATGCTGCAGGGTGATTCTTCATTTAAAACTGAACAAAAAAGTATTCTTCACCAAAACACCTAAATTTAATATTAAAGGAGTAATAGCCTTTTAAAAAGTAACGTTTTTGGTGGCACAAAAAATTACTTCTCAAAAAAAAGTACACATAAAAAAGTTTTGGCAAGAATGTGTTAAGCCTAATACATTTTTCCGTCTAGGGACGCCTCTGAAAAAATTCAAAAAAATAAACCAACATAAACTTATTGTCCTTATTAATACTAGTATACTTGCAAAAGCTCGTCGCTCTAGCTTAAATGGTACCAGAGTTAATAATTAAAAACCTTATTTTTATTACAATTTTAACGGGCCGTAACTTCTTTAGGGCTCATTTGCGGACCAACCTTTGTAGGAACTTTTTTTGATATTTTTGGATGCAGAATCACCTCTTAAATTTTGGCATGCCAGTTATTGATCACCCTGTATAGTACCTTTATAATAATTGGACAAAGTAACATATAGTAACCTGTATAATAATAAAATTTTAACAAAGGGACAGGTGTAAGAAGAAGACCCCTGATTGAAATTAGAAAATTTTACTCACTTCTCTGAGTTAAGGCGCTATAGAGATTAATGTCTAGACCTCTGAGAGGAATAGGTAGTCCAACTCTGTTTACTTGATAAGTTTTATGTAATTTCTACTATCTAAAGTCATAAAATTTTAACGATTTTTTTCATAAATAGTAAGTTATTTGGCACTGATAGTTACTTTTGATGACAGACAAATTGTTCCTTATATCAAACATGTTTTATATGTTGATAACAAGTTAAATAAAATAATCCCTAATTTATAAGGGGTTTATTTTAATGGACGCTTATATTTTCGAAAACTGACCTATTAGGACAGACACTTAAAAAGTAAATTATAGAAAAATTAAGAAAAGGTATAAAACACTTTTTCTGGACAATTTTTAATTTTTTTCTACTTTTTCTGTTTATTTTTTTGGTATTGCTCTTTATGTAAGGTACACACGTATAGTCCGGGAGCCCACGCCCAGTATAATTTTTTTTATTACCTTACCGTTTGGACTTTGTATATGTGTTCTTTATGTCCAGTCAAACAACTTTTTACACAACGAAATTCTCGGTAGCAGGGCGTTTTTTTGGGCCAACCCTTAATTTTAGGGCGTCCGACAACGGTATTACCCGAAAAATTTTATCGGCCAAGGTTACCACTAGATTTTAAATATTTTTATTAAACGATCCTGAAAAAATCAGCTGTGAGGTGCTAAATGTTATGACGTCATAACTTTACCATATTAGGTTAGTTAGTTTTTTAGGATCATTTAATAAAAATATTTAAAATTAAGTGGTTACCTTGTCCGACAAAAATTTTCAGGCAATACCGTTGTCGGACGTCCTAAAGTTAATTTTCTTATGTAAGAAGTTGTTTGACTGGACATAAAGAACACATATAAAAAGTCTCAACGATGAGGTAATAAAAAAAAATCGCCTGAGCATGAGCTCCCAGACTAGTATATTTCTTTTTTTTAATCCAAATTTCTGATTATTTAAATTTTGTAATGGGTGATGAACTATTGAACCTATTGAATTTGAATTGGGTGATGTAATTTTTTTTCAGTATTATAACATTCTAAAAATGATCTCCCATAAAATTTATTTTTGAAAATATATGCTTGTCCAAAATATTCTTGTTTAGATTATAAAAAATATTTTTTATTGTAAATAAGTATTATATCCTTTTAATTGATATTTATATTGTAATAAAATATGTAGGATGAAACCAATAAATAATTCATTAGTTTATATTTAGTAAATATTGTATTATTTACATAGGTTTTTAATTACCTTATGTTTCAATTTTTTATTAACAGTATTTAAAGAAAAAACTATATCAATAAAACTGTTTAAATAATAAATTTAACAAGGAATGTTTACCCATCTAGGTGGACAGGAGGGGAGGGGGCAAAAGGACAGGAAAAAAAGGTTCATAAATTGGTAAAAATTAGTACGTAATGGAGCTCTCTACAACTAGAATTATGAAACAAAAGACGTCTACCCTATCTATCTCATTTGTGCTACACTTTCCAGCCAACCAAATAAATACTGTTTTTGTTTTTCATACAACAAATACAGTATTTATTTGGTTGGCCGGAAAGTGTACAGTGAGCGGCACGAACGAACATAGCTAATGTGAATCTGTAGAATAAGATAATTCTACTAAAATTTAGATGGCGCCAGTAATTTCTTTAATAAAATAAATATAGTTACACTTCGCCCGGCCAAGTAAATATTGTATTTGTTCAACAAAGAACAAATACAGAATTTGTTTGGTTGGGTGGAAGTGGGAGTGTATGTATGTCTTCTATCCTTTTTGGGTAGAACTTTTGTCCCTGTCTAATCTAACGGGAGAAATCTCCATTGTAGAACACAATATAATATAATAATAAAATCAAAAATTTGTTGATACCTTTACATATCATACCATATTTTATCATAAAAAAATAAAAACTGTTAATAAAAATTTGATTACCATATGGTTTTTAATATTTATGAGCTTGAATTATTGAATTGAATAAGTATATTAAAAAGTCCAAACCCACTGATTTATCATAATACTATTTTGAAAATAGTATTTTATTATATATTAAGGGGTTCTTGAAAATTGTACTTTTTTACTATTTTGTAGGACAGATGTCGCTACTGTTCAGAGAGGATAAATGTGATTTTATTGTGCTATGGCTATATTTTTTGTGCTATAGCTTTGATATATAGATATAAGCTTTGTTTTAGCAAAAATCCAAAATTTAAACTCTTACTAAAAATTTGTGTGCACAAACTGCAGTAATCAAATAAAAAAAAACAGAATTTTAAAACCTTTTGCTTAGCCCTAATTTTAGAATTAATAAATACCTGTGTGACATTATTTTTTAGAAAAAAATATTTTGGATTTTTGATAAAATTATTGAATTTAAGGGGTCTTTCTACCTTCAAATTATGAAATTAATCATAAAAAAAAAAATATATATATATATAAAGAAAGAAAAAAGATGATTTTTAAAGTGCCATTTTTTGGCCATAATTTAACATTAAAAAAGGGTGGTCGCCATGAATCTGGCCGTTTGGATCGACTGAAAAAAAAACGGGATACTCAGTATTGAAGCCGCTATAGCCCGAAGAAAATTTTTTGGCCAAAAAATAACAAAATTGCGGACGTTATTCAAACAAAAATATCCAGCATTTTATTTTTTGGCCGACATGTTTTCTTCTAGTTCGGGCTATAGCGACTTCAATACCGAATTATATTCCGCTTTGTTTTTTTCTTTCAGTCGATCCAAGCGGCCGGAATCATGGCGACCACCTTTTTTTTATGTTTTTTTTTATAATTTTATGGCCAAAAAATGGTAACTTTAAAATCTATTTTTCTGCATTTTAATATAAATAAACATACCCACAAAATTTCACAATGATATCTTTTTCTTTCTACATAAAAAAAAATGTTTAAAAAAAGATTATTTTTATAATTTGAAGGTAGAAAGACCCCTTAAATATAAATGCCAGCCATGGTTTTAATGCAGCTCATTCCACATAAATGTCCTATCAAATATCTGATAAGTTTATGCATAAGAAAAAATTAATATCAACTCTATTCCAAACAAGTTTAGATTTTTAATCATTTTATACCATTTAATATAGGCTGTTTAAATTTTCATAGTATTGAGAAAAAAAACATATCACTCTTTTTTATATTTCGGACTGCATAAACCAATCAAAACATTAATGTTTGATATAAAAACACTAGTTTAGAAGTTGTATAATATATATGCAATAATATTGTCTGATTAGTAATGTTTATACATACATTTAAACTTATCCTAATTGAAGAAATAAAAAAACATGTTATTCAAATTGATTTTTATTTTTTTTATACCCTTTATTTTAAATTTTCTTGCTTAATGCTTAAAACAAGTATAGCCAATGATTTAATACCAATTTAAACCATTGTCCCTGAAAAAAAATTCTGATACAGTTAACAATAAAAGAGTAAGCATTATGTTTTTTTTTATAAAAGTTAAAAATTCTAGCAAATTGAAAAAAATGGCTGTACAAAAATTATGTCACCATACTTTTTATTCCCATACACTTTAAAATCCACAGCCATTGAAACAAACGAGTTTAAGGGGCAAAAACTGACCAATTTAGCTGGAATTGAAAATATTTTACATTTTGATTAAAAATATAAATATACAGTACAACCTTTTTAATCTCTTTAACCCGGACGATTTTCCATTTCAGAATACCACTATAGTCCAGATAATCATAATCACTATAATTTGGACAGACGACAGGTGATGCGTAAACATCCCAGATAGCAAAATGTAGTCACAATGCGCGCACTTGGAGTGCGTATGTGCGACTTGAAGTCGCATATGGCCTTACATATATGTCCACATATGCGTCGCATTTGAGGCGCACGGGTGCGACTTGCATGAAGATCGCACTTAGGACTCATCGCGTGCGCCCAAAACTCACGAATGACTTCATATTAAATGCGTAATAACGCGTAAGTCCGCACGTCCTGCGCCTTTTGACATTTTTTTTATATGACAGGGGAACGGCACGAAATCAGTCTGGGAGGGGGTTATTTTCAAAAAAAAGATACTCATTCACCGCAAATTTTAATTCATGTTAGAAGCAAAGTTTTATTTTATTATTGTTTGTATAGGTATACCCCATACTTATATAGTGGTAGCTCAATCATGATTATTCCCGCATCACAGACAAAAATAAATTTAAAAATCTGGCGCCTCCACCAAAATTAAAAATCAGATATGCCCGTCAACCAAATTTGCAAATATGACTGTTAACCATGCCAATAAGTTCTAATTTTAAAACATTAAATATATAATGTATTTTGTAATTCGGAGGTTTCGGATTAGAGATTCTACTGTATTACTTAAATTTTTTGCTACCTAATTCTGATTAGAACTTAATTTATGTTTAATACTTGGTTATGTGGTTGATTATACAAAAGCATTTGACGCCAATTTTGTCATAAATATTGTAAATTTATTAGGATATGATTTTCACAGAAAAATTTCAGTCTGCTTTTTCCTCTGTCTGATCCTCTTCTTTTTGTTTTTTCAAAGATTCTGCTAAATATCTGAATCTTAGCATACATTCCTCCTAAAAATAAGATTAATAAATAAAAATATAAATTTTTAATGAATAATTTTGTAAAATATGAAAACTGGAATGAAAAATATTAAATTTTTTTGGTGTTTTGATGCAAAAAAGCTAAATTTTATTTTTTTGTATTTCGTGACCCCTACACCTAACGGTAGATGGGATCTCGATTATATATATATATATATATATTTCGTGACATGTCGGTCTCCGTAATTTTTTTGCACGGATAACTCAAAAACGCTTCAAAAGTCTCAAATGGGATTGCTTCTGGCACAAAAATAAATCAAAATCTATTTATATATTTTTTTACCTTGGTTTTATTAGGAACTAAATCAGAAATTCTATCCCATCTATCAGTACAACCTTTAGGATATTTTGCTAAGGCATCCTCTAATGCTTTCTGTTGAACCTGACCCCAATTTTTAACTTCACTACTATCAACTTCTTTTTTAGTTTTTTGTTTAACTTTCACTTGTGGTATATTTTCCTCTATTTCATTTGGCAGTTTATAACCATTTTCTTTCATTTTGTTATTCATATAAGTCACTTCTGCTACAGAGCGATTAAGAGCTTCTGCAATGCACTCCCACCTTTTTGGAGCACCTTGGGGGTACTTCTTACTTACTAGTCTAACTAATTCTGCTAAGTCATCATCAGTCCATAGCCCTCCAGAAACTGGAGGAGCTGGAGTTGACTCTAAGTTACTATTATTTGACTCTGTTGGCTGGACCTCAAAATTGGGTCCTTCTGGGAGTATAAACTTGTTTCGTTTTCTAACCGTTTTTATTCTAGGAGGTTCAGGAACTTCTTCTGGTTCAGGCTGCCTTTTAGCTTCCTCAATTTGTTGTGCTACAGCTGTTTTTAAGGATACTGCAATGCTCGGTAATGAAATAATTACAAACCAAAGAAATTTTGGAATTTGAAAAGGTAAAGTATTGTAAATAGTAGGTTTTGGTAGGTCAATAATTTCTTCTTTGTCGTTTTTTCGCTTCTTTCTCTTCTGGTTTTGTTCAATAGTGAATTTTTTCTCTATATAAGCTCCCCAGTTAACCAGATACTGTCCAATGGTAATAATTACAAATAATATAACACAGACTTCTGCAAGTCCCATTTTTCGTACATATCTATAATAATATACGGCGGATCGCCAATTGGGCAATCCGTTAACAAGCACTTCGTCATAATATTTTCTTTTTGTTGGGCTACGAAGGACCTCATACACAGAGACTAAATTTCTAAATTTTTCGGAGGTGTCCTCCTCCAAATTCTTATCAGGATGTAATTTTAATGATAGCGCCCTAAATGCGGATCTTATTTCTTGACTAGAAGCATCCTACAACAAATATGTGTGAGAACATTTTGTCAAATGGACAAAAAAATGAAAAATTAACATTACCTTTGTGATATTTAGTAAATCATAAAAATTTACTTTTACTTCGTCTACTACATCAAAAACTTCGAGTTGATCTGAATCAAATCCGTGGACTAATGTTACAAAATATAAAATTAACACAGAATATCTTGAAAACATATTTTTACCATCGGAAACGTAAGTTCCTTCAACGATGGTACGTTTGAACTACTAGTTAGATAAAAATTTGAGGTTATGTAAGTGAACATTTGAACTAATTTACTTTAAAATGTTAGTAAAGCGTGAAATTACTTTCCTTTTAAATAAAAAACGTTTATGTAAGTCACTTGTTTATATATAAGATTAGAGAAACTTAATTAGTATCGCTTTTTCATTTAGTCCTAATTCACCAGCTAAACCACATTCAGGCAGCTTGTATTGCACATCTTGTAACTTTCTATCAGGAGAAAATTCAAATAACTGGCTATTACTAGCTGATAGTTCATTTAGTTTCCATACAGCAACATTTTTAGCTTTACCATGACATGCTAATACATAAAATTCATCCTCGGTTTGGATTCCACCTGAAATCACACACCAATGTGCCTTGTGACCATTTTCACAACTTGGGGAGTTACTTTTATCAGTATCATACCTATAATTTAGTTAAGGAGCAATTATTTATATAAATATCTTTTTAGCTATAAAAAAAGGATACGGAACCAGTAAAATACCATTTTCCAACAAAAAGTCTTTGATAAAATCACAATTTAGCTTTCCTGAATAAAGTTCTAGTAAATACTGACTTGCCAATACTTCTTTACACAATTCTAACATATTAAATGCACTAAATATTTCTCCATTATATGTAAAATTATTCTTTTTTGCTAATTCAAACAATAAATCTATATTTTCTTTTGTAGGTGATCCTGTTACCATAGATAAAGCAACCAGTCCACATTGGGGCCCATCCTGTATGTAGCTGGTAAGTGGTCTATATGAAAACTTCACTGGATTTAATAATTCTTCATAATTAAATAAAGTACAAACTTTATATAAATCTGGATAATCTTTTGCCCATGAAAAATCCATTTCTTGTGCCAATTTACATTAACCTAACCTCACATATATATGAGAACATTATTAGAATTTAAAATTCAAATCCTAGTTTCTAAAAAACGCGATATATAATTTTAATATCTAAAAATATAAAGCCAAAATTAAATAGGAAACACATTTGACTCATAAAAATAAATTTTGTTGTAGTTAGGCAACACAAAATACATTTGGGGTGAGGCATCATGAGCAAAATAAGGAAATGTGTTGGAAAAGAAGGGTTTGAGCGGATTAACTATCTATATCAGGTAAAAAAGTAGGTTAAAAGTTTATATCGTTTTAAAACATTGTGTACTTTTTACAGGTAGGCAGTTTTTTTGCCACAGAAAGTGAGTGTACAAATTCTGCATCAAATTTGTACACCAATTTGCTGGTAAATGTATCTAAGAAGACTGTACAAAGGATGTAAGTATATTTAAAACAAGCAGTTTATTAAATTCATCATTTTGTGTCAACAATATTTAGCAAAATTTGTGTAAAAAAGTCGATTTTTGTGTAAAAATGTCAATTTTGTGTAAAATTTTTTAATTTTTGTGTAAAAACGTCCATTTTTATGTAAAAAATATCAATTTTTATGTAAACATGTCCATTTTTATACAACTGTAGTTGTATATAGGTACTATTTAATTTTGTATAACTAGTATATAAACTATTTAAACGTTTTTTTCAGTGATATTGATATGAAACGGACCATCTGCAAAGGTTGCAGATGTATTTTAATAGCAGGTGTCACATGTAAAGTTAGAGTAAAGCGTAAAGTATTAAAATGGACCTGCAATACATGCAAAACTGTAAAAGTGTTCCAAACTAGAGCAAAAGACTATGTTCCATGGACCCAACAGCCTGAAAGTCTTGTGGAAAAACTGGATTATACTCCAGCAAACAAAGAAATTCCAAAAAATAATAAAAAAGAAAACATTTTAAATAAGAAATAAGTATTTTATTGTATAGTATTTTAGTCCTTGAATAAATAAATGAACACTTATAAAAACATATTTTTAATGTCTTAAATTTAATTATTTTCTTAATAGGTACCTACATTACTTATTTTTCTTTAGGTACAGTCATAGTGATGTGCACTATGTGTACAGTAAAGACAACATAATATCAGTTGAAAGAAAAATATATTTGAAGAATACCACATTATTTTTTTAAACAGTTTTGATAAATTAATTTATAATTATAATAGTTATTAAAATGGTTCAAAAATAACATCTGTTTTATTATTAGAGATGGTACTTAGGACCTTTTGCATGTGACAATCTTTATTTGTCTAATTTTCTGCCTCTTATGAAAAAATTGCCCTCTCCATCCTAACAAATTCCAAAGAATTACAGGTACTCTAACTTTTTACTAGGGCATATAGACAAATATTTTCCTCTTTTGTTGATTTATGTCCTCCCCAAAGTCTATCTCAATGCATTTAAATTCTGCAAAAATGTACTAAAAAATTACATGTCATTTTTTGAAAAAAAAAAATCACTAACAATGGAATGAGTTAAAGTTAAATAAATACTTGTTCATTGGCTAGGCTATCTGTAAAGGGTGTTACTAGTTCTTTGGTGGAAAAGTAGAAGATCAGTCCAAATGTTATTGAAATTGGTAAAGCTGGCAGCGCTTTTTTGAAAATGGCCAGGAGCAACAATGTTAGACACAATCCCTAGAAAACAATATAAGTATAATTTTTTTAAATGAAAAAGGTGTTATATAGAGTATCCATAGTGCATATTCGATTTTTTCGTCATATCGGATTTGTTGAATTTTGAAATTCTTATAAATAAATGAAATTTTAGTTCATGGACTTTTCTGCAGAACTTTTTTTTTGTAATTTCAAATTTAAAAATGCCTTATTAGGAAACAATACTTACTATCAAAATGGCCACAAAACAAGCCAATGTGGTATTCCAGTCTCCATATGATGAAGCCTTTCCAACCAAAACACTGTAAAAAATGAAATCTCCAAGCCCCAGTTTAACTCCACCTAAAATAATATTAATTAAAAAAAAATATAGGTTACTATCCATTTATAGAGAGATTTGATATTTATAGCTTTTGTTTTTGAACATGGGACGATTTTATTAAAAACTTTCATATGTAAAAAGCCTTTTTTTGAATAAAAAATAGTTTTTTACCTAAAAAAAATAGTGTTTTAGTAAAATAAACTGTTTTTTTTATGCAGAAACCAAAAAAAAAAAAGTCAACTTACGTTCCTCTTCCTCTTGTTGCTGGTAAACCTGAGCCCTAGGCTGACCTCTGGGGACATCTCTAACTTCAACTTGTCTTTGTGACCCTCGAGTTTCATGATTATCTACCCATTCTTGGGTAAAACCATCATGATTATCTTCAGTGGAATTTGAGGTAGATACTGTTGAGGAGGGTGACTCATCTTGTGTAGCCATTGCAGTGTAAATGTACATATAGGTTGCTAAAAACATTTTTTTGAAAAAAAAACTTTATTTGGCACTAATGCCAAAAGTTAATTGACCTATTTTAAATTTTTAATCAAATGCTTACATGAATAGATTAATGCTGGAAATATCTGTTCATTTCTTTCTTGTGCAGTTTCAACCAAAATCCTTAAAGGACCTTTGGGCATCAAAACAGCAACCAGATCTAAAAAATAATAATAATTTTGTAAAAAAAAGTTGAATTTTGTCAATAACAAGTCATTTCTGTGGGCACACATTGAAAAAACGGAGTCTCACACTTTAAGTTTGTGCCCTGTGGGCCAAAATGTTTAAATTCAAAATATACAATGTGATAATTTTTGAATTTGAATATATTAGCTCAGAGCAATTAAGTGAGGCATTATTTGAAAGGAAATTAAATTTTTTTCACCATACAATGACATAAGGTACCTATTTTTAAAATATCTAAAAAAAACATACCCCAAATTGAAATAACTGCTAGTACTGCCCAAGTTGTCCATTCTGGAAGATATTTTATGAAAACTAGTGCCATCAGGGCAGCTACAAATATCAAATATGCTTGTTGAAGGATTAAAGGGCCTTGCCAATGAATGCATATCATACCCATTGCTCCAAAATTCCACATTATGAATAAAAGAGTTGGGTAATCCATAGGTATGTTGTATGCCCTTAATACCTCCCTAAAATATCGAGAACAAAATAATTTTACATTTCTATACACTAGAATAAAAGATAAAAAATAAATATTTTAATTTTGTAGCAAAAAAATCCATTTAATAAGAAAAAAGTCCAAACCTTCTGAACTTACTCTAAATAAAGATATGAGAATATGGACAGCAACATCAATGAAGAAACTATCAACCAGGCATGTATAGTCTTGTAACATCGATACTTATAAAGAACTATAAGTAGTACTGTCATAACTATAATAACAGCCATTAAAATTAGAGAATTGGCAGCGGCATTCCATACTTTTGTACTTGTATCATTGCTTTCTTCATGGAATGGAGTATAAACTCTAAAAATATGAATAATAAGGGTTATAGAATGTAGTTGGAAGATATTTATTTAATAAAACCAGGGTTTTCAGATGTATGAACTTCTACTTGTGCACAGATGGCTTGTAAATAATGTAAGTACACCTTGTCACTGATAATTATATGAATCAATATATCTTTATATGAAGAATACTTTGTTTATACTTACAAATATACATCTTTAACAGTAAAAAACTGAACATCACTAATTGTGGCCACAACAACACACATACAAATGGACACAGGGGCGAAAAGTTTAATAACGTGTTTGGCACCATATTTAAGTTCTTCTTCTTCATTTTCTATTTGTGGATTTGGTACGGCACGCTGTTCGGGACGTCTACGAGTTTCTTCAGGTCTATCTACAGGAGTATCGGGCACTACCCTTATCCTTTTTCGCGTGTTTTCCTGTCCATTTCGTATATCAGACACAGTGTTTCCACTATTTGTTGCAACATGACCGTCCATCAGCCTTTTATTCTCTGACACGCTGATGAAGTCACTTTCACTGTCAGACATGCAGTATGTCCTTTTTTGTAAAATTTATGAATCAACAAAATGACTCATTTGACATAAACAAAATTTCTGATTTTGACAGCTGTCAAACAAAACACAGGCTAACCAATGCAACAAAATCAAAATATCAATAAAAGAATCATTTATTACAAGTATTCATGCTTTATTTTTATTAATTAAAGTAAAATACTTTAATTTAATATCTTGTTGAATTATCTGTGGTATAAACAACAAATATTGCTAGAAGCTATTTTAAAATTTTATATTTTACTAATGGCAACCTTAATTTCAGTGTCAAAGATAGAAAACTGCAACTTCGCGATAGTTTAGATTAGGTTTGCTTTGGTTCTCGAAAATTGCAGTTCTGAACTATTTACGATCAACGCAGTTGCAGCAGCAAGTTGCCGTTGGATAGAAAGGCCATATTCTGATTCAGAATTTCTGAACTGCAGCTCTATTCTTGACCATTCGCAAAAATATCTCGCATACGCAGTTGCTATGGCACAACCAATCACATATCAGCTTCCTTAGCAACTGCGTAGGCGAAATATTTTTCGAATGGTCAAGAACAGAGCTGCTGAACCAGCAGCTCTAGACCATTCGCAAAAATAATTTATATACGGTGGTGTTAAGGAAGCTAATATGTGATTGGTTGTGCTATAGCAACTGCGTATGCGAGATATTTTTGCGAATGGTCAAGAATAGAGCTGCAGTTTATAACTCTGGTTTTCGAAAACCAAAACAAACCCACTAAAAACGGTTTTCGACAAGCGCCTAAATGCAGCTCTCTGTGCAGGAGTTTGTTTTGGTTTTTTCTTGGTTTGGACTTTTTTTTATGAGGGGGCCTTGGTTTATTTTAACTTTGGCTTGGCGTCTGTTTTGTGTTTTTTTTTTTGTTGTAAACAAATGTTTTTTATTTAAAATAACATACTGAAAAACCGGCAGCGCATGCGCAGTTTATCAAAACGCTGCATAAAGAGCTGCACATAGGCGCTCCTAGATTTTCGTTGACCAATTTTCTGCGCTTTTGATTCGCGCAAACCTGCAGTCTGATCAAGGTTGATGTTGTCAAAGATTAAAAACATTGCGTGTAGCTGCAGTATTTGTTTTTTCTACTTTGAATCAAACAAATCGCGTTGAGATTGTTTAGTGTAAATATTTGGGGTCAGGTAGTTCAAAAATAACCTCAAAAAATGGCTACTCAAACTAGTGAACAAATTATTCGACCTAGTTCTGAAAACTCCAAAAAGTTATTGATTAATCTTTTTGCAAAACAAACCGACTGTTCATATGTCTCTTGTTATTGGTAAGTATATTTTTTTATATTTTTACAACGAAATTCTGTCTTTTGTCCCAGTTTTTTTTTATGTTTTCATCTTGTATTTATTATACTATTCACAGCATTATAATGCTCTATAGAGCTAGAATAGTATAACACGGTAATTTCGAATTTCCCAAAATCGCCAAAAAGTAATGCCCTCAAAAACAAAAAAGTTACGAGTCAAGAAAAAAAAATATGTTTTTTTTAATTTCGTTTCTCACAGAAATATAATTTAAAAAAATTGTAAACTTCTAGTAGGTACTAATTTCCATGGTAACAGTACTAGTTTTAATTGTGAAAGTTCATGGTTCAGTTTTTTGGGTTGATAACAAAAAAAAAATGGCCCAACACGAAACTAGGCTTAAACCATTCCTTATATGACCGGCTTTTATTTCAGACTAAATTTAAAATAATCCATCAATGAAAAAAAAAATTAATCAACTTTTTATTTTTTCAGTGTATTTTTTTGGATCAAATTTATTAAATTGGCCAATAATATTAAACTTTGGTTATAAAACTTGGATATTTTAACTGTTTTTAACTAATTTGGGTCGCTGATTTCAAAAATATTTATACAGTGTATAATACATACTTAGACAAAATATGCAGATTATCATAGTTTGCCATAGTTTATATTTCTTGAACAAAAACTTTTACAGCAAAACTGATATTATTTTTAAAATTAGAGACCCAAAATTAGTTAAAAACAGTAAAAATATCTAATTTAATAAACTTGGTTCAAACACTACACTGAAAAAAATAAAAAGTTGAAAAAATTTTTTTTTCGTCGATGGATTATTTTTTTTGTTATCGACCTAAAAAATCGAAGCGTGAGTACTAGATTCCATGGTAACACTACTATCGATAATAACAGATCTAGTTTTCATGGTAATAGTACTAGTTTTCATAGTAACAGGTACATATTAATAGACCTTTTTAATATAAAACACGTGCATAAACTCATTTCTGTAGCTGAAAGGGTTCCTGAGATATTAAAAGAAAATCTAATCTGCGGGCATGTCACTGACGGACTGTAGCTTCCATATGAAGCATTTTTGGAAATAAGTTTATATGAAGTTTTTTATGTCTTCATAGCAATTCACCTCCCAAAGTTATGAAACTCTGAATTGAAAAATGGGTCTTGTATATTAGTGTGAGCTGAAAACTTTAAATTAAAAAAAATCGCTTAAGCGAAATGACTTGGGGGACTCGACTATATTAGACCTATATTTTCGAATAACGCTGACAGCTCTCTTGCCTAAAAGATCAACCTCGATTTTGTCGAACAGTGTAATTTAGGATTAAATAAATTATGGTTTTCATCCTTAGGAATGCTCCAAAGCAAAAAAAAAACACTAAATATTTTTTTTCGTTTTTTTTTTTTGCCTAGTATTAAAGTAGTTTTTTCGCTGGCTACTTTTAAACATGCACACGTTCATAATTACATTTTTTCATTAAAAAGTTTTAATAAAAACTAAAATCCGCTCTTTGAATCAAGTTAACACTTTATAGCGACAAAACATGCTACAGAAATAAGCGGTCACGCATAATTAAAAAGAAAATCATTAAATTGCTCATACATGTATGTGTATACATTTTCCATGATATTAAAATTAATAATTATTTTTTTTATTATGTAATATTTCGTCAACAAACAATGACTGCGTTTACACATCACTTAAATACGGTTTTTCTTAATACGATAGTTAGGACGCATCTAAACGCACTTTTTTGCGTATTTATGAATCAGGATTACTACCCAGACAGCACATAATAACTATTAGATATCCAGGGGATATACTTTCTGGATATATAGTATATCCAGTGTATAGCCTGGATTGCCATTAGATGTTCCATGGACATCCAAATGTCCGCCTATATCCAGATCCTGGCAGGATATCCACTGGATATCCACGAGATATCCAGTGGACATCTATTGTTTTAACCTCCCTAAAGTATATCCACTGGCTATCCATTAGAGATCCATCATGGATATCCAGGATGTCTGGGTATGGTCTGTTTCATCAAGCAAGAGAGTAAATTAAAAATCGCATAGTAAATATTTTTACAACAGGTTTGAATAGTATATGTTTGTGTATAGAATATAGTTATGTTTTATAAAATAAACTACGCAGTATAATCGCACATCCAATATTCGAATCTGTTTTTTCGCTGAGTCCCCCTGGTATTTTTTAAGTCACGTACCTTTGGGCGCCAATTTTTTTTGCAGGGGAGCCAAGTTCGGTAGAAACCGTCAGAGACAAAGCTTTTTTCTTAAAGGTAATTTTTGGGGTGTCATTTTTTTTTGAAAGGGTAGAAACTGTCAGGGGCTACAAAGCTTTTTTTTTGAGGGTGCCGCCCAGGGGGCTGAGCCACCCCTAGATTTTTTTCTTGTTACAGCCCTGTGTAAATGTAATCAATATGCGGTTCTAAATTGTAAATAAAATCTAAAAAGACAAATACCTATTTAATTTTTAATTCTTTAATTTTCAAAGATATTTTACTAGCCATACAGTTTTTAATATGTGCCATTTTTGTTAATCAAGATTTTTTTGTGCTTTCGGATTCCCTGAGAGAATAATTTAGGGTTTCAGACTTTTGTAATCAGCAGACATAAGTTCTTAATGTGCATTTGCTTTAAACGTATGAAAAAACCTCTAAAAGAACGGGCAGCTGTGTATGGTCTTTTTCATCAAGCAAGATAGTAAATTAAAAATCGCACAGTAAATATTTTCAAAACAGATTCGAATATTGGATGTGCGAATATACTGCTTAGTATATTTTATAAAACTTAACTATATTCTATACAGAAACATATACTATTCGTACCTGTTGTAAAAATATTTACTGCGTGATTTTAATTTACTATCTTGCTTGAAAAAACAGACCATAGACAGACATCTGATCGATTTTATTTTATTTGAATAGGTTAATGCGCACAGGATACTTTTAGAGTTAAACAAATACTTGGTATTTATAAATACTGAGGTATAAACTACCCTTTTTAAAGTCCCGAGTATAAATAAATAAATAATAAATAAATAAAATTACTGGAAAATGATAATTTTCCGATAAAATTTAAGATTTGTTAAGTTTTTGAATAGACCTTACCTTAAATTTTAAACAAGCCGTGAAGATATGTAATGCTACGCATTCCATCATATATTATTCACATTAAATGGTATATTGTATTTTCCCAAATACTTAAAAAAAAAACATATTTTAGGAAAATTACCCCCCACACCGTAAAGTAAAAAAAAAATATTATCAGATTCTATTTCAGCAACCTCAAAAGCCCCTATAAAGTAATTTTCAATTTTTTGTGAAAAAATATTTTATTTTTCCCCATTGCCTCCACCCCAATGTTTACCAATAACAATTCCGAGCGATAACTTTTGGTAAAATACCTGTATGCCAAAATTCATGTGTCTATATAGCTTAAAGTTATCGTGCTTACAAGATTTCCCGGACAGACCGACCGACCGACATTTTTTTTGCTCGAAATTGATTTATATCTACATACAACGTAAAAAAAAACAAAAATACACTAAAAAAATGAAAATTTTTGCACGAATACAAGCTTTCCCAACAATTTTGAACATTTTTAAAATGGGAAAGCAAAGTTATTTATAGAAAATTTACAATTTTCTCTGTATTTAACTAAATTACTATGTTTTATTTGTCCGTCACGCAAGGACCTTTTTTTTGGGTGGGGGGATTAATTTTTAAATGTTTACAATATATACAAATATGTAAAATAAAATAGAACATAACAAGCCCACGGTGTGAGCTGCGTTAAATTCACACCAAAAAAATTGTAGATTTAAAAATTATCCCCCGCTTCTAGGAGGTAGAGAAGAAATTTTTTATTGGCAGATGCCATTTCAGCGACCTTAAAAACCCCTACATATCAATTTTAACGAAATTATTTTAAACATTTAAATATATTTTAATTTTATAAAAATAATTTAAGATATATAATATTTTGTATCATAATTAGTAATAATATTATCTACAGCTAATAATAATTTAGCAATATAAAAATAATTATTATCAATTCATGATTTATTTATTATTGTTTATACACGATGGACCGGAACAAACTTTTAGTTCAGCTTCTTTCCAACTCATTATTTTTTCATAAATTAAAAATGTGCTAGAGTGAAAAAAAGCGAGATATTAAAAAAATAAAATTTTCATGAAAATATAGCGAAAAAAATACGAAACGCTGTTTTCCTATACCATTAGCATAGGCGTAACACTCCAAAATACCCCCCCCTAGGAGCGTTACGTAATACTTGAACGTTCCCTAAATGAGAAATTTAAGAAAATAAAAAAATATAAGGTCCACCGTAATCTAGGTAGGAACCTATGCAGATAGAGTATAAACAAAAAGTTTATGAAAAAAACTCAGAGTTTGCAAGAAGTTGAACCAAAAGTTTGTTCCGGTTCACCGTGTATAATTACTCAAATGTATGTTGTAACGTTATGGCCTGATACATGTTTAATATTGTTATAAATAATTTATTAAGTTATAAAAAGTTATAAAAAATAAATAATATTGTGTGCCAGTTATATATGATAATTGCTTGAACTTTTTTAAAAATTAATACATTTTATTGTAATCGATTCAGATGTATTAATATTTAATGTGTTTATAGAATAAATGCTGGCAGGTGTATGTAGAAAAACAGTACCTAGCTATTTCATGTCAACTATAAACATATTGTTATTGCAATTATCTCATATTATTTACAACAGTGGGTCGGGGTACAATGGAAAAAATAGCAGTGTTTTTAGTAGAATGGTAATTATTACTGTTTATTTTTTTAAATATTCATATATGCATTTACTATATATACCTATACTTATATATTGACTTATGTGAACTTATATATTGACTTATGTGAGTATATGTGTATATTGCTTACAAATTTGTTTTTGTTTACTAACATTAATACATACAGTGCGGCCTAAAAGGCACCCTCGCCCTCTTAACTCTTGAACGAGTTGAGATTTATGCTTCAAATTCGAAACACGTAAACAAAACAACTGAAATATTTGATATATTTAGCTTCTAAACGGTGGGTAAGGGGGCATGGGGGGTTAAATGGAAAGGGGTTCGTGTCATACATAATTTTAAAACATAAAATTCTCTATTTAACCTTATATTTTTTAAATTATTTTTTTTTTGAAGGTGTTCAATATACAAACCTCCTTTCAGTTAAAAAATCCCCCAAAAATCAAATTTTTTAGGGGTTGAAGGTGGAAATTAAAAAAAAATGTTTTTCAATACTTTCGTTTGTGAAAAAAATTTATTTTTTTACTTTTCTATGTATAATATAATATTGGCGGCACTATTTTTACTTTCTCATAAAAGAAAGTATTGTGATTGTGAATTTTTTTTCTTAAATCACTTAATTTTTTTCCTTAAACGTCGAGAAAAATCAAAATAAGTAACAACAAAAATGATGTATGTCTGTCTGTCGGTCTGTCTGAACGCTTTGAGCTAGCGACTTGAAATTTGGTGTGCAGATTTATTTTTATATTATCTTGGACAAGTTCGTATTTGAGCAAAATCGGTTGGGGTAAAGGGGGGTAAAAGGGGAATACATTTTTGTTTTAGTCATAATTTTTTTATTATTCACAATAGAAGAAAAGTTTAAAAACCACATAAAACGTTAAATAAAACTACAAAATAAATGTTTTTATCATTTTTTTTCCAGCGCCCCCCTTTCCCCTTTCCCCCAAAACGTGAAAAATTGTTTTTAGACACAACTTTTATATTATTGACAATTAAAGAAAAGTTTAAAAATTAAATAAAAGGTAAAATAAAATTACACAAAATATGTAATTATAATTTTTTCCAGCCCCTTTCCCTCTCCCCCAAATGTAAATAATTGTTTCTGTACATTACAAAATTACAAAAAGAAATAATAATTTTTTTAATCTCTCCAAAATTTAAAAAATTGTTTCTGGACATAACTTTTTATTCACAACAGAAGAAATATTTAAAAACCACCTAAAAGGTAAAAAAGCCACCCTTCCTCTACGTTTCTCAAAATATTAGAAATTGTTTCTGGACATAACCTTTTTTTATGAGGAAGTGATCTCGCTCATTCGAGACGGCTGGTTATTTTTAATTTAAGCTGTAAAAAGTTTTTTTTTAATAAGTTAATAAGTTACTAAATATAAAATTAATTTGGCTAGACTTACAAAAAAATATCTATTTTCTTTGGCCAAAACAAATAATCTTGGCAGTAGAAATATTTAAATTGTAACAAAAAGTCAAAGTCAATATACGTGTGAAATGCAATTTACCCCTTAACTCCTTTCTCTAATGCTTTATTTTTTTAGGTATTTTTATTTTATTCCTGATTTTTTTTTATTTAATTTTTTATCTATATGAGTACTAAAACGTTTTTTTTATAATTTTGCCCTTCTATTAATATTATTAACTTAGGCCTTACCCTCCCGAGACTAAACTAATGATAATCTTTTCATTTAATTTTTGCTATGCCTAAAAAGAAGAAAAAAGTATAAATAAAAAATAAACCATTTTTTTTTAGTTTTTGCTTCTTTGGAGAAATTAAGAAGTAAAGTCGCACCCTGACACCCTGGAGGTTAGGGATATAGGCCTATGTGCAGGGTTATTCTATATCACAAACTAAGAAAAAAAGTTTTCATGCATGTAGGTCCAAAAATCGCTTTTAGGGCTACTATGGCCCTTAAAAAATAGTGCATTTTTAGACCGTACGGTCTCTTAGAGTTACGTAACTCTTCTGGGTTCGTTTTTTTTGGCTGTACATGCATAAAAAGTTTTTTTCTTAGTTTTTAATATACATTCACCCTGTATAATTGAAATTTTGGTTTTTAAAATATTATTGTTAAATTTTTGGTCCTCGAAACGTAAAATTTTAACTTCAAATGCTTTTTTTCTAAAACCGTTAATCTTAAGGTATTATAACAAGAGTACCTTTTTTATGTATTTATACCTGAGGAATAACATAAAAATTAAAAAAAATACAAAAATGTTGCAAAAAAATAGTTTAATCCAAAAACGTAATAAAGCTCCCGGTTTCGCAGGCCCCTGGTTAAAATAACTACATGAAACCAGGCCCGGATTCAGGGGGGAAGATTCCCCGGGGCCCAGGCCTACGAGGGGGGCCCGGCGTCGATAGAAGGGGCCCGGTAAAAAATTTTCTGCCAGGGGTAAAGCTTTTTTCCAGTGGCGAACACTTTTATTTTGGCAAAAATGGGGTACCCGGGAAAAAGGTTCCCTAGATTATTTAATTCCTAAGTTAAACGGTTGTAACAGACGGACATACAGACAGACAGGCAGCCAACAGAGCGATCCTATATCAACGGAGCCCTTAAAGGGTTCCGTTTTTCGTTTTTGAGGTATGAAACGCTAAAAATACATAATATTTTTGTTACAGCGAAGAAAACGTTTACAAATTGGCACAAGATGTAACTTCAAAACACCCAGGGGAAATACATAAATGCTACGTCATTTTCGTCTCAAATCCGAGTAGGACCGTGCCCTTATGGAGACAAAGGGCAGGCAAAGACGAAGATGGTCTGGTCATCTGGGTAAGCATCTGCGTTAAAATATGTAATTCCATATTCCAATTCTAACAGTAACTTAACACAAAAATCTGCGTTTCAAAGAATACCAAATTATTATAATAATAAGCTAAACAGTATTGACATTTTTAACAGTTCTTTGGTCGCATTTAAACGTAACATAATTAGGTTTTTAACCACTAATAGATAACCATTTTAATTAGTTTATATTAATTTTAGTGTGGAAGAGTTTTGTTATTAACTTTCTATTTATATAGGCTATTCATATTCTTTTTTGTAAATTAGTGACTTCCCCTATTGGGATTAAATTCCTGTTGGAAGTCCGTCTGTATAAATAAATAAATAAATAACCAAAACCATGAGATGACATGGTTTGATTTTCAAAAATTTGGCCCTCCATCTTGAATTTAGCAAATCTGACTTCGGATTCGTGATCAGCGACCTCAAAAACCTCCGTAAACGAAATTTGGCCTAAATCGGTTGATTTTCGAAAATTAGGACCGCCATATTGGATCCGCCATCTTGAATTTTGCAAATCTGACTTCGGATTTGTGATCAACGATCTCAAATAAAAAACCCACAAACCAAATTTGGCAATAATCGGATGATTTTTTTAAATTTCGACCATTTCGAGGCTTTAGCCGCCATCTTGGATCCGCCATGTTAAATTTCTCCAACCTACCTTACAAACTTTTGAGGACGTCAAATACCAGCAAATTTGAGCCCAAAACCAATCAAATCGAACACCAATTTTTTTTCGTTTAGCTTTTTCATTTGAACTATCGATTTTTTTCTGGTTTCCAGCCGCCATCTTAAGCTGCCATTTTGAAATTTTCCAAAACTCCATACTGGCCCATAAAGGGGGATCAATAAAAAAAAATTTAAGCTCAAGTTCACTAAAATCCATCAACAGGAATTTTGGGCGGAGCTTTGTTCCGTTTGACAAATAACGTCCCAAATAGTTTTTTGGGATTTATTTACCTACCTCAGGGCTAGACAGAGCCAGCTTGGGCCCCGGGGAACTTTATTTCCGAGCCCCCTTGCCTCTGAAAAAAAAGCTCCTGTCAGAAAACAGAAAATTTTCGCCGGCGGGCCCCCTTGGGAGCCCGGGCCCCGGGGCATCCTTCCTCCTTCCCCCCCCCCTGCA
This sequence comes from Brachypterus glaber, assembly GCA_958510825.1. NCBI lineage: Eukaryota > Metazoa > Arthropoda > Insecta > Coleoptera > Kateretidae > Brachypterus > Brachypterus glaber. The sequence goes on from OY294049.1 coordinate 36,057,613, forward strand.
TCCGGCCCTGCCTACCTTATGAAAATAATTAATTGCTTATCTTATAATTATATCATAAGGGCGATACTTATAAATAAATCGTTTGCAACACGATGTGCACTTTTTTCTAGTGTAGGCGTGTATGACCCCTGTGCGTGTTTAATACACTAGAGATTATAAAAAACATGTATTTCACGCATTTAATCTGATAAAATGTACAAATATGTAAAAAGAAAAATATGAATTTCAATAAAAAAAATCTCTATACTTTTTAATTAAATGAATTCCGAGAATATTCGTAGAATATTCCGAGAACATTCTTTTTTCCAACAGAAAAGTTTTAAAGTTTTTCATAGTTTTTCAAACTTTAGGAATTTTTATCTAGAAAAACACAAAATTTTCGCAAAAAAAAAATCGGTCTGACGACCACGACGAGGGAAAATAAACAAGAATTTTATTTTTTTTTTTGAAAATTTAGTTTTTTGATTCTTTGTGTTTTTTTTTTGAGCACTATTTTTATATTATGTTTTTTTTTCAGGACTACCATGTAATATTCTTGTATCATCCAGAACCAGAAAAATGTCTTGTATATGACTTGGATTCAGAACTGCCCTTTCCAACATATGTCCATAAATATATAACAGAAACGTTCAGGACTGACCATATTTTAAAACCAGACTATTTTAGGTAATAAAAAAATATTTATTTAAATCATTTATCTCATTAAAAATAGTGGGTGTTCAAAAAAAAATTGGTTCGTCTGTCCGTCTGTTTGTATGTAAGCGCCTGAACAGAATATCCTATTAACCCTTACAAGCACGGTGGTAAGTATACTTACCACCTAGATCAATATTGGATCCGACTATGTTGAATTTTAAAAATCTGATAACAGATTCGTGATTAGCGACCCCAAAAACCCATTTATACCAATTTTTATTACATAATTAATTTTACGATTTTGGTCCGCCATATTGGATCAGCCATCTTGAATTTTAAAAATCTGATAACAAATTCGTGATTAGCGACCCTAAAAACCCATATACATATACCTATTTCTATTACAATCAGAGTTGATTTTACGAACTCGGTCCGCCATATTGGACCCGCGATCTTGAATTTTAAAAATCTGATGACAGATTCGTGATTAGCGACCCCAAAAACATATT
>OY294049.1:36058957-36113101 GCA_958510825.1 Brachypterus glaber
AGATATGTTAACGAGGTTTTGCACGTGAATTAATCCTAATAAGGCCCATCTTTGTATGTAATTTTCACGTACTTATTTAAACCAGGGGTGTGCGAAACGGGGGGGCCTTATCAGTTTTTTGTCTCAAAGTTTTTTCTGTGTAACTTTTTTGCAATTTTATTTTTGAAATATGATTCCTAAGGTCAAAATACATAAAAAAAATACTCTTGTTGTAATACTGTAGGATTAACCGTTTTCGAGAAAAGTTCATTTGAAGGCGAAATTTCACGGTTCGAGGACGAAAAATTAAATACTAAAATGTCGAAAACCAAAATTTTAATGATGCAATGTTATTCTACATCAAAAACTAAGAAAAAAAGTTTCCATACATGTAGGTCGAAAAAACGCTTTTAAAGCTACCATAGCCCTTTAAAAATGGTGCATATTTAGGAGACCGTAGCTCCATTAGGATTGATTTTTGGAAGTACCTGTATATGAGGTTTTTTTCTTAGTTTTTAATGTAAATTCGCCCTGCATCATTAAAATTTTGGTTTTCAACATTTTAGTATTTAATTTTTGGTCCTCGAACCGTGGAATTTCACCTTCAAATGAATTTTTCTCGAAAACGGTTAATCCTACAGTATTACAATAAGAGTACCTTTTTTATGTATTTTGACCTGAGGAATCATATTTCAAAAATAAAATTGCAAAAAAGTTACACAGAAAAAAGTTTGGGACAAAAAACTGATAAGCCCCCCCCGTTTCGCACACCCCTGGTTGAAATAAGTACATGAAAATAACACATAAAAACGGGCCTTGGTAGGATTAGTTGACGTGCAAAACCTCGTTGATATATCTCATAGGGGTCCTGAGTTATTAAATAAAAACCGATTTTTTTAGCCACTTTCAAAGGGGCGTAGCTCCCTTATGACGCATTTTTAGACATATGTTTATAGGAACTTTTTGTCATATTTTATCATGTAGAATCACCTGTTAAAATTTCCTACGCTATTTCAAATACACCGTGTATATAATTAACTGTATACTGTAGTATGAGTTATACTGTAGCTAAATGTAATAATTTTTTAAAAATATTTATATCTATAAATTTATATACTAAAATTATTGATATTTATTTAGATACTAAATTCATATAATTTTTAAAAAAGACTTTATACCCATAACACAGGCCCACAAAAAATAAAACATGTCCATTACTCTTATCCAGGCTGTATTTTTCTTACGTATTTTCGGGCGCTGAAATCGAATATGACGGTGAAAAATCTAACGCCCCCCTGGACTCATAACGGGGGGGGGGGGATCCCTGGGATTTTGAGGGTGAGTTTTATTTATATAACTATGTCCAGCCTCAAAATTAATTAAATTTTAATTCGATAAAAACGAAACTTTGGTGATTTATATAACTTTACATTGGCTATAAAATGGTGGATTTAATGTTTTTTTTTGTTTTACTTCCGGTTTCGCCGGAAGTGGCATAAATATATATATATATATATATATATATATATATATATATATATATATATATATATTTTTAATGGAACATCCTGAAATTTTTTATATTTTAAGCTTAAGTAAGTACTAACAAGGTAAATTATGTGTATCTCGTTTTTATAAGGTCAAAAAGTCCAAACCAAAAAAAATAAATAAAAAAAAAACAACTTACAATGAATTTTCGGTTGAATTCAAAAATGTAAAAAATTGCAGGGTGGACATAAATAAAACTCACCCGGTACCGGTACTAATTAGTTATAAAAAAATACTGGGTATGAATTTTTTATACACTAAATTGTTCAGCAGGTACGTTATATGTACGTAAAATGAACCAAGAAAATGTACGTAAAATGTACGTATGCAATGTACGTACCTAGTGAATGTTTTATGTTTTATTGGTCATATGACGTACGTACGTAAGTATGTCATAAAATGTACATCTCCGGTCGCTAAAGTGTTGACTTACTGTGCTGTTATACCCCAAAAATTAAAAAAAAAAACAAATTCTAACCAAATCTGACCGAAACCACTTTTTCATAAGACCGGTGCACCCCGATTCTACAAAAAAGAAGAAGGGGACAAAAAAGTCCAGAAAAAACGGGCTTTGCCGAAAAAAAAAAACACGTGTCCTGGAAATACTATTTTTCTACAACCCTGGTTAATAGTAAATAAATTTAACTTTTTTTTTTTGAGGCCGGTGTTATTATTTAAAATAGAATTGATATGTTTCCTAGTTTATATTAGTTTTTTTTGAGCAACAGTTATTGTTACTTAATTATTAAATGTGATATTTTGTTTAGAAGACAATTAAATTATTGATTATAAATCGTTAGGTGACAACCATAGGTCTATGCACGGTGTATTTGAAAAAGGAAATTAAATTTTAAGTACATGAAAATAATATACGAAGAGGGGCCTTATTAAGATGAGTTCACATGCAATAGTTCGTTGCTATATCTTAAAGGGTTCCTGAGTTATTAAATAAAAACCGATTTTTTTAGCCACTTTCAAAGGGGCGTAGCTTAAGGACAATAGATTTGTTGTGCAGGATAACTGAACTATAGTTTACAGATTTAGTGTCCTTAGCGTAGCTCCCTTTTTTTAGACATGCGTTTATAGGAACTTTTTGTCATATTTTCTGATGTATAATCACCCCTTAAAATTTCAGACCCTATTTTAAATACACCATGTGGAGTTATGTCCAAACTTTAATATGGGGTTATGTCCAAATTTTAATAATTTAATAGTAAAATATGTTCTAAGAATATTTTAGGAACGTTCCAAGAAGATAAGAATATTCTTAGAAAATTTGTGTTATCAGGGAAAAATCTTGATAGTTTATTTTGGTTTTTACCTCACGAAATATAATATTAAACTTAAATAATATTTAATAAATATATCTAGATCCTTAACAAAAATTTTCTGTTTTTAAATACTGCATTTTTATTTTTTTTTGATTTTGTCTAGTGACATGATTTAAATATTCATTAAAAATAATAATTATCTTTTTCTTATTATACTATTCACAGCGCCTGCGCAAGAATAGTATTATACGGTAGTTTCGAACTTCCCTAAAAACGTCAAAAAATTCTTGGATAAAAATTTGTTTCCTGAAAAAATAAGAAACTTTGAAAATGTCTGTCCGTCCGTTTGTCACGTTCTTGTGTACACGATAACTCAAGAACGAATAATCCGATCGACTCGAAATTTTCGGGAAAGATCAAGTTCTATGAGGGGAAGATCCCTATTGTTTTTGAAAGTAATCCCCCCAAAACAAAAAAGTTATGGGGGGTTAAACTTTTTAAAAAATCAGAAAAAAAAAAAACTGAAAGAAAATTCCGATCAACGTAAATTTTTTAGGAAAAATAAGTTTTATTATAACGATCAATTCTACCAATTTTGAAAGTAATCCTCCCAAAAACAAAAAAGTTATGGGGGTTAAACTTTTTAAAAAAATAAAAAAAGCTCTCATTTTCAAAAATTGTTTTTTTCTTCAAATTTTTTCGTTTCTCGCAAAAAGAAAATTGAAAAATTTTGATTTCTTTTTTCAAAAATAAAAATTCAAAAGATAGTTTTCAAAATTTTCAAAACTTTTTTTTTGTTTTTCTAAAAATTTTCGTTAAAAAAAAATCTTTAAAAAAATGTACGTATTTTTTTTATTGTTTTTATTTTTCAATTTTTTTTCTAGTAATTGGGAAAATGCAATATATCATTTACTGTGAATAGTGTATAGTGGAATGCGTAGCATTACATATCTTCACGGCTTGTTTTTTACTTATTCAACATTGCTATTAAGCATTATTTAAAGTAAACTCTGTGCCGGATTTAAAGGCTCTAGACACAGGCGTTCACAAGTTATTGCAATAGTATTATTAAAGTATTTAAATACTAAGAATTTATGTTAAGGATAATAATATTAAGTGCAGTCAAGATGGACCTATAGGTCAAAAAATTTTCTTCCAGCAGAAGAAAAAATATCGTTCCTTATTTTCTATAAGGGCTCGTTGTGCGTAATTTTTAGCCTTAAAAGGCTAAAATAATTTCTTGGAAGGTATGCAAATTTTCTCAGTTTTGTGGTTTTTCATAAAATACATAACAGCACGGTTCGAAAAAAGTTTGATAACAAAAAATATTGTACAAGAATTTTGTTAAAACTAGTTAATTTCTTATTATTTTTCGATCCACACAAGTCCAAATTATTAAAAATTTAATTTTGTTGCTTGGGCTATTTGTTGGACTTTTAAACTTTTAAATACAGTGGAAACTCCATAACTCGAACCTCCATAACTCGAAATGATTCATATAGAAACTTCGAGTTATATAAGTCGAAGTTTACCGATTTTCCCCGCTCATTATCTATTGTAATAAATGTATTTCCACCTCTCTAACTCGAATTTTCTATAACTCGAAAATCTCGAAACCACAGTAACACAGTATTCTCCATAACTCAAACTTTCGGGCAGCATAAAATAAAAAATTTCGTCACAATATTATGCACTTTAAATAATCGAGATGTCACTGGGCCTATTTTCGCGCGCGATCGCTCAGAATCGTCAAAATTTCGTTGCGCCGTAGGTGGTTTACTGTGTGTTTTCTAAGGGAATCTCCAAAGCTTTGCGGGATGTTTTTTCTTTAACTCGAACCAATTTCGCGGTCCCTTGAGTTTCGAGTTATGGAGTTTCCATTGTATACGCAAACTTTGCAGACTACGCTGCTTTAATATAAAAGTATTATAACTGCTTGGCTTTGTAAATTGTTCTCGATTATGAATTTATTTAATTAATTGTTAACTAAGACTGCACAATTTGCCTTCCATTTATGACTTAAACACAATTTTTAATACTTTAAATGTCGATACCAAAAAAAAAAAAAATAAATCTTATGGAAATTATTATAAATTTTTGTAATTTTTTTATACAGTAGATTTAGTTTTGGAAAAATATAACATTTTAGGGCTATTTCAGTGTATACGGACTGGTTACCATGTGAATATTGCACAAAGAGTTAATGTCCGCGAAAAAAATCTGTCGGTCTGTTTGTACGGGAAACTTTGTGAACACGATAACTCGAAAACGCTTTGGACTAAAGACTTTATATTTCCAAATTGGTTTCTTATCCAAACGTTTTGGCTAAGATTCTTTTTGGTAAAAATTGAAGTGGGTTAAGGTTAAAGTGGGCAAAATTTAATGAAAAAACCGCATGATTTTTTTTTTGAAAATTTTATATTGTTTTTTGTCTGCGGTATTTACCAATTGAATAAAAAAAACACGTTTTCCTTTAATGGAAAATAAATAAAATTACACATTTTAATAGAGAACTGTTAAACTTGAATATTCCCAGTTAAAATTTTGAAAGGCAAATAAAATTCAACCTCTTGGTTGGCGTTAAAAATATTGTTTCTTTTACTTTCCCCAAGGAAAGTCTTGCGTATGCGTTTGGAAAAAAATCGAAAAATTTTTATTGCTTTTTTATGTTTCTGGACGTTTTATATCCAAAAAATATGATATCCGTAAAAAAAATCTTTCTGTCGGTCTGTGCGTCCGGGAAATTTGTGACCACGATAACTCGAGCACGCTTTGGGCTAAAGACTTCAAATTTGGACTATAAGTTTATTATCCAAAGTTCTGCCCTGGGATTGTTTTTGGTAATAATCGGATTTTGATGAAGGGGTAAAACGAGGTAAAAACATTTTTTTTTCAATTTATTTTTCGTTTTACAAAAAATAGTTTTGAAATTTTTTTTTTAATTTTTTTCGTTTTTGATTTTAATATTTTGCTAGCAGCAGTATTTAAATTTTTTGCCTATGAAACTGGTATACACTGGATTAGCTTTTAAATGTTTTTTAGCCTATATTTTAGGTTGGTGCTTATTTTTTTTTTTTGAAATATTTAAATACAAAAAGGCCTAAAATAAGTGTTTATAAATAAATATTGTGATTGTAACTAATTAAAAATATATGAGTGTTAATGTTAAGAATTATAATACCTATTAAAAACGTTTTAATCTCAATAAAGCACAAATTATTATATTTATTTTTTATTTTTCCGTCTTGTTGAGAATCAAATTTTGTTTTTTAAGTCAACTTTTCCTAGTAAAAGAAATGAATGTTTTTTATTTGCCGACGCCTTTTTAACCCTCAGCTGCTGCCAGAACCGGCGCTGGTTGGAGTGACCCTCTAAAATGGTGAAGGTGCCTCAGCAAATCATTACTTTTACAGATTTCTGTAACAGATCACGTGACTGAGTTTGCGCATGCGTCATTCATATGACACCTTACAAAGGGTGGGGAGAAAGTACATCAATGGAAACTGTTTATGTCAAAGTTATAGGTGCAAGTTGTATTTATTCCTAAAAATGTGTGGTATTAGATTATTTAAGTTATTTGTTGGTGAAGTTAATTAGTAGTTTTAATGTTTAAGAAACGTTGTTAATTTTAATAGTGCAAAATGGCATCGGGTGATACACTAGAAGCTATTGAAGTTCTGGATTCATCTTTAAAAATGAATAATATGAAGGATCTAGGTTTAAATCATGAAACTGGAGAATGGATTGAAATGGACGGTGAGTTATTTAACCATGTTATCCAAGGTTTAATCCAAAAGCGCCCTTGAGAAAACGCCACCCATAGGTCCCACTATTGGGGTCATCTTGCAAAACCAACCCTAAATTCTAGTTCCCAGTACCACATTTCAAAATATATCACATATCAAGGGTCCATGACACAAAAAAAAATTAAATTTATTAACTTTTGTTCTTGAATTTAATATTTGACCCTATCCCCTGAGGACCAGTGATATCTAGTTTTGGGGTCATGAAATATGAGTCATAAAGTTCTCAAGAACAAATTTGTACATTTGCAATGAAAAATTAATTTAATAGCTATATAGCAAATTTATGGGTATTTAACAATTAATTGTAAATAACTACACTTTTTATAAATTATCAGTTTAATTTCAATTTCTTGTACATACAAATAAACATTTCCTAATGTTAACTTTTATTTTTTTCCAGACAAGGACAACAATTCGATTTTAAATAAAAATATTCTTGATGTAAGTACTTATTTTTTATTGTATTATTATGGATTTTATATCTGCGGCTTAGTTCTAAAAGCACCATGGTCAATTTATCAATAGCAGTGTTTTCACATCAACTCTGATGTAATATTTTGAAAACGCTGCTATTGACAAAGTGACATTGGCCCTTTTACAACCAAGCCACAGATGTTTAGTTAGGGGATTTTGTAATTGCAACAGAATAAGGGTCCTGGATTGAAATGACTAAACTTTGTCACTTTATTTGAGAACCCTGAACTAAATTTATGTTTGGCAATAGATACTAGAAGGCTTGGGACTGCTAGAAAAATAAAACTAAACCACTACCACACACCAACCCTAAACCACATTTTAAAAGTCTTCTAAAATAGTCACTTTAATTTGTTGTTTTTTTTGTACTCATCTTCAGAAATTTAAATTCTAAAATTTTTAAGATAATTTTTTAGTCATAGACTTATTTATTTATAAAATTATTAATAAGATAATATTAATATATTTACAATGTAAATGATTAAAATGATGTCATTGATTAGGGGAATTTTTTTTACAAATAATTATGTTTGTACATCAAATTATCAAATTAAATGTTATATTTTGATTCAAAACAGGCATTTAACATATTTAGAAAACATGACTTATAGTATATTAAAGTACTAGTTTCATAACATACATCTTTAGCACATGAGTACAAGTTTAGAAAACGGCTCGCTTGCGGCGAGTTTTCTAAAGTACTAGTACTACAAAACGAGTGCTTTATACAATTTTTTCTATTTTGCTCTAAAATTTTAAAAAACTTACATTTAAATTGATGACTGATTTAGGGATTTTTGTTTTGGGTTCGCGTTACAGTTTTCGTCATGTTTAAAATTCTAGGAACAAATATTATTTTGATATATTTTATAGTCATGTATTCTCTTCTTCAAAAAGTAACCTAAACACAAAATTTTGTAGAAAATTAAACTTTAAAGCGACGTTAACATTTGCACGGAAAACATCAAGCAATAGGCTTTTGTCTATTGCCAACCCAAAAGAAAAAAAAGTAGATACCTTGTATGGGCCTATAAGATCACGCCAAATGCGTGTGATTATGAGTTTATGAGTCGCAAAATAGAAAAAATTTAAAAAATAGTGCTTAAAAATTAGAGAAAATACTCTCTAGGTAGTATTTTAGAAAATATTTTTAAATTTTCAAAATACATGTATTTTATAAAATTGAAATATTTAAAAAATACTTAACTAGGTCTATTTTTTTTAATTATTTAAACATCAGCCATTATATCTATATTTAAAAGTTATAATCAGTTGCAAGTAATTAATGGTTTTTGTTATTAATAATGAACCTAATGAAAAATTCAAAATGTTTTATTACACCAAGTACATGATTAAATTTATACAAATATTCTAGAACTTTTAAGAATTTTTGAAATATGTCATTCTATTTATTTGAAACAGTGAGTTTATATCATAAAGGAATGTTCTTATCTTTAGAATTTTGGTACTTATAGTGGTTGATTACATACACGCATACATGTTACATGTTTGTTTAACCTTGTGCTATTCTACTTAATTAAGCATCCCCTAAGACCAGGACTTGTGTGGGCTATGCTCTGTTTCATCAAGAAAGATAGTAAATTAAAAATCGCACAGTGAATATTTTCAAAACAGATTCGAATATTGGATGTGCGAATATACTGCGTAGTTTATTTTATAAAAAGTTATAAATTTTTTATTATTAGAAGCGACCACAAAAACCCCTATATACCAATTTTTATGAAAATATTGTAGGGATGGAGTTGGAATTTTTAAGGGGTTTCTTTATTGGACAATCCTTGTATACCTATCCAATAATCTTCTACAATTATTGACAATTGCTTTTTTCACAATCATCTACAACCCTCCACAATTCTCCACAATCATCTACAATCTTCCACAATCATCTGAAATCTTCCCACAATCTTTAAAATCTTCATTATTTTTTTTACAATCTTTCACAATCTTTTTGACAATCTTCCACAATCATTTGATTCACACAATCCTTGTACATATTTTTTTCAATAAATAAACCCCTCCGAATTTTTTTCATATCAGATTCAGATTTAGCGACCCCAAAAATCTAGACCTATACACCAACTTTCAAGGAAATATAGAAAACATTTTAAAATTATTCCAGTACCTTGAAATCTACAAAATTTCTACGCCACTGTTATTTTTTTAAATGACTATTTAAGAAAAATATGTGTTTGATAAAGTTCTAAAATAAAAGTTATAAATATTTTTTTTTGCCAGACCTTGGTCTAAAGAGGTTAAATCAAAAAGAGCACCAAAGAAAAATTGTCTTTTAATCAAAGAAAAATTTATTGTGCTCATCAAGCATAACAGAGTACCGCTATGTACAGTTACGAAACTAAAACAATGGAATGAGATAAAATGGTCAGATAGAGTTACAAACCAGAGCGTTTTGGAGATAATTGGGGGTAAAGTGTATGTTGTGGAAAGGACTGGAAAAGAAATCAAATGGTTCTCAAAAATCGCAGTCACAAGTAGCTAAATGCTGTGGTTTTGACTTTGTATACTTTGAACTAGCCGCCTTTTATCCTAGGTCACTACCCATAATGTCCTATTTTCTTGAAATTGAATTGATTGTTTTAATAACGCTCTATTAATAGTCCATAGACCGTCTAAATGTTGAGGGATCTTTATTTAATCAAATATGACATACTAATGCATAAAAGATAATTTAAATTTATATCTAGAATTTATTTATTATTATACAAAATAATTTATCGCACTTGGGCGTCGTAATACTTGCTTAAAGTTTATGTACAAAAATATTTCCAAAAATATTAATTTTAGACTAGTGGTTATTTAACTTTTTTCACAATTGTATTCTATAGCAGTCAGTACCAAAATATACAGGCTGTCCCATTTATAAGTTATATCTAGAAAAACCAAAAATAAGAAATTATATTCTATAATAAAACCAAGAATTCATTAACCCCATTAATTAGGGCAAACATAAGTACTTTTTACATCTAAAATTTTTTTTTTTGTTTGAGAACCCAAAAAAAATTGCCTTCCCATACCTGAAGTTACCGCTCCCCCATAAAAAAGATTTATCCACTCTCTGGTAGGAGGGTCATTAAAAAACACCTTGTATACTTAAATCAGCAAATATGTTGATATTATACACGAGTTATATTTTATTTTATCAAAATCCAAGGATGTTACTGTTCAACGAACCAAAAATTCTTTGAACTAATAAGGGCAATGAATATCTGCATTAACCTTTGTTTTAATTTTATTATATTATTAATAACATTTTTGTAGACGCAGGCGCGGCAACATTTTGGCATTAAACCTAAAAAAACTAGAAAATTAACTCTAAAAAACTGCAGTTGCCAGTACTGGCAAATATTTATTAAATAAAAAGACAATTTTTCTTTGTCTCACATATTTTTGAATTAGTTTGTGATGTTTAATGTTTTTTTGAACAAACAAATGCATATTTTTCTCCATGGTCGTTTATGAAAGATAATGTTAGAAAAATTAAATATGAATTAATAAACCGTATTCAAGGATGAATAAATACATGAAAATAAATAAAAATATAATTCATTTTTTATCTGTTATTGCGTTTATTTTGAAAAATAAAAACTAGAAACTTAAGGGGGTCTTTTTTTATAGTCGCTGCCAAATTTATAGGAGATTTTTTTTTTCAACAGCGATTATTTTTATCTGGCCCGTGTCAAACTGTTCTTCCAATCGGGACGTTGAATAATTTTAGACTCATTTAAACAAATGTATTTTTTTTATCCAGTCCACGTGGACTAATCTAACCAATTAACGTTTGACCCTATCCAATCATATTTCACGAAAGATTTAGCCACACCCACAAGGCAATAAATATTTACTGGACCGGCTTTAATTTATTTTATTTGTGTTCTGTGCATCGAGATATATAAGACAAATACGTATTTAATATAATAAAATTTAATTACGTCCCTGTCTCAGATTAATCTGTTTTAAATGTAAACATTCTACTATAAATGTGACACCGACTATAATTGCATATGTATGTGGTCACGCGAAAAGGGATTAAACAGCATATATCCCTTCAGATACAGTCAAACTCACAGCTTTTTGGACTGACGTCATCTCAAAATAATACCTAAATAGCGCAGTTTTTTGCATTCCACCCATTTTACCAAGTTAATTTGTTGTTCTGGAGGATCCGTAATAGCACATTACCATGGTAAAACGTGACGTCAGTTCGAATGACTGTGAATTTGAATCTATATCTGTCTAATTAGCTTTTAGCTAAAAGCCTTTCGGTTATTATATTATTAACAGCGCCAGCGCTAGAATAATATTATACGGTAGTTTCGAATTTAAAAAAAAAATAGAAATCGTCCTAGACAAAAAATACACGATAACTCAAGTACGAATAATCCGATCGACTTGAAACTTTCAGGAAAAATCAAGTTCTACGAGGGGATATCCCTTTTGTTTTTAAAGTAATCCCCAAAAACAAAAAAAAAGCTGAAAGAAAATACCGATTAGCGTTATTTTTTTTAGGAAAAATAACTTTTATTTTAACGATCAATTCTACCAAAATAAAATAAAAAAAAGTTGGAAAATTGAAAAAAAAAAGTTTTTTTTTTATTTTTCGTTTTTTTGCAAAATCAAAATTGAATAAAAAAAATTGAAAAATTAAAAAAAAAAGATGTTTTTTTTTGAAAACTTTATTTTTAATTTTTTTTTAATTCCTAATTTTTCGTTTTAAAAAAAAATCGTTAAAAATAATGTATTGTTTGTTATTTTTTTGAAAATGATTTTTTAAGTATTTGGAAAATTCAGTATACCATTTACTGTGAATAATATATAATGGAATGCGTAGCATTACATATCTTTACGGCTTGTTATTATATTGATTTATTTTCTCTTTCCATACAGTTTAGGAAGTTGTTAAACTTTATGGTCACTAATATCTAATCATATCAGTAATGGCGTGGTACAATAACAGCTGTTTCACCGAAAAACGATCAAGCGTACCTAATTTGATAATTTCGGAGTCTTGCGTTAAAAAAAAAAATATATATATATATATTACTCTCGACGTCTTAAGGCCTATCCTGAAGCTTGCATAAGAACATAAAACATAAGAATGCGGTGCCGTGATTGGCTTACAAGATACATGGCGGCACATCAAGCCAATCACGGCATCGCATTGTTATGTATTATGTTCTTATGCGAGCCTGTGAATAGGCACTTACATGCAAAAACAGAAATTTCCGTGAAAAAAGTCGATCTACCCGGTGAAGGACCCTACACATTTAGCGGGGTAAGAAAAATGTGTGTTCCGCGGTTTTGGCTGAAATTTTAATGTAGTCAGTTCCCTTGATAAAATTGACTGGGCCACACCCCGGCTAATAACCCGTATTGATGCAATAACCGTTTATAAACAGGCCTGTATCCCTTGCTTAATGCAAGTTGCATTTCATTAATTTGTGGACTTTATTTCGGAAACGACTAACCTTGGAGCATGCATGATTTAAAAAGGTGTGAATTTTAGCAAAATCCGCGGAGAGATATTTTCTCCAGTAAATGTGCGGGGTCCTTTGTAACGAAACCTCGAGAACGCTTTGGTATAAAACTTCAAATTTGTACCAGGGCTTTATTATCAACTTAAAATTAAGTATTGTTGACTTGTATGCTGTGATAAATTAAATTTTTAAAACGAATTTGTATTTCAGCATATGAATTTATTTAAAATTAGCCTAGCGCTGTCGATCTAAGATCATCATTCAGGCCTTAGCTTCGTCAGCTGACGAAGCTAAGGCCTGAATGATGATCTTAGATCGACAGCGCTAGGCTAATTTTAAATAAATTCATATGCTGAAATACAAAATCGTTTTAAATATTTTATTATCAACAGTCAAAGCGGGGTAAAACTGCTGTTTTTTCGTAAAATGTAAAAATCTTTCCTGATTTTTTTTTTGTAAAAAATAATAGTTGTTAACTTTAGTTTTTATTTTTTCAGAGCGGTCAAAGATTGCCCAGCAATGCCGCAAAAACGAAAGCCGAAAGAGAAAAAGACAGAGAGAGAAAAATTGGTCACCGGAGGGTGGGGTTAGGTGGAGAAATCACCTACAAGAAAATTCAAACCACACAAATTATGGGATCGATCCAACTAGGTAAGTCCCCTTAAATATAGAGTATCTAGTGTCTTCATCTAGCGGCCCATTTTTTTTACTACCTGAGACGAGACCTGACCTAATACACATAGAGATTCAATTTTAAATGCGTAATTGAGAACCTAATTATGGTATTTTATGGTATGTTATGCATAAAATACATGTTAATCATATCGCCAAAAAATATAAAATTTCATTGTTATAACAACATACAGAGAGTGGGGTACTACATATGGTTATTTACAGGGATAGAGCCGGAACATAATAACTGCTATCTCATTAACACATAAATAAACAAAACTGTTAGATTATTTTGACATGAACGTATGCATATTAATATAGAATTAATAAAAAAAATTATAATTATGTTAAAAATAATGCATTTATTTTTACTAGTGACGTACTTTGTTTTTACTGCAAGTTTGGTGTTCCTCGTTGCAATCAGGGGCGGCCGTTTTTCAGGGCGGCCAAATGGACTAAATCGAGAAGCGATTCACTTCGGAGGTAGTTTTGTTACGAGTTTTGTTATCATAAAAATTTCTGTCAAAAGCTTGTTTTTCAAAGTGAAGACTTTTATTTATCAGTAAAGTTTTTGCTGGGGGTAATGCTTTTTTCAAAGGTGGTCATAAGGCTTAATATAGGGGTGGACAATTTTATATTTTATTTTTTTTTAGTATCACTGGCGGCTGTTTTTCAAGTTTGCCCGGGCCGGCCAAAAGCCTAGAGACGCCTCTGATTGCAATGCATTTTTTTATTACACAACGGTTTAAAAATACTGTTTTTCCTGATTTGGTTTCGAAATGAATCATCATTTAAAATAAAGAACAGTTATTTTCTTAAATTAGTTGCAGAACAATACAATAAATGAAATGAAAAGATGGACATAAATGTTTTGTTTATTATAAAAATACATATCATTTTATTAATATAATATTAATAATATTCCATATTATATTATAATATAGTATATTAGACCTCAAAAATTAAACTGGGGTAAAGTATTGTTTTGTTGGCAGCAGAATTTTTGAGTTTTACATCGGCACTTAGTGCTACTAAGAGTGCCGATGTATTGAAATCTTCGCCGTAAAGTCAAAATCTCTGACCACGTTTTTTTCACATTTCTCGATGTTTTAGGCCATTCTGAGTCGAAATTAGTAAAAAAAAATTTTGCGGCCGTCTGTATGTCTGTCTAGGTGTAAACTCTCTAACTCCATTTCTACATGAGGTTCGACTTGCGGTTTTTTGCATATTGTTTCTTATCGTATTCCGAAGAGCTGATTAGATTTTGGGGGTAAACGATTGGAGGTAAGGGGGTAAAAATAGGGTAAAACTCCTATTTTTAGCATTTTTTGTTTATAATTAAGGCAATTATTATTGTATTTGGTTAATTTAGCACTTATATAAAAGATAATTTTAAATTGGTCAAAGAATGTTATAAACAACGTTTTCATAAAACGCATTGTTTTCGAGATATTGACGTTTAAAGCAGTAAAAGTTTTTTTAGCATGTCTCACATATTTATAACCCGATTTCAAAAAAATATATTTTCAATAAAAGCTCTTTTTAAGCCCTATAAAAAATGTTATATACAGTTTTTTGCTAGAATATAATGTTTTAAAGATACAGATTTTAAAATCAAACAAAACACCTAGTATGAAATTTGCAAACTAGATGGTTCTAGTGTACAATAGTGCCGATGTTTTGACAGGGTGCTTGCAACGTTTCATCTAGTTTCAATTAAAAAAATTATGCTGCTTTTAAATTAAAAATTGGTAACTACGTAATAATTGTTACATAGCATAGAAAAGTGTTTATATAGATAAATACACAAAAATTACTTACTGTTAAACAATGGAATAGAAAATTATATGCATCGATTTCTAATTTGTTGTTTTCATTAGACATTTTTTATTTGAATAGCATGGCAATAATTACCCTAGTAGAAATTTAACGTTAGATAAACGTTATTCTAACGTTGGAACCTAAAGTTAGGCATCCAACATTAAAACCACATTCATCTAACGTTAGGGCAAGTCGTTAGAAATTCCATTGAAATATTTATTACCTATATTTTTTACGGTTTTCTCTTCGCCAACGCTTGTTTTAGAGGTGATTAATTTTTTTTAGTTGTTTGGCTCGGGACTTGATTGTTTAGAGGTGATGAGCTTTCATTTTTTTAGTTTTGACTGAGGTCGCTTCATTGCTCGGGACCTGACTCTTTAGAGCTGATTCATTAGAGCTCATGAGCTGTTGTCGTCAATTTTTTACCAGTCAGAGTTTCGCCCGGTCAATATCGTCGTGTTACCTTAACTACCTCGTATCTCCAAATTCACAGGTATTTAGGGGACGCAAAAAACCGGTTAACTTTAAAATTCTTATTTTTTTATTGTAATATAGACAACTATAAGTGTAGTAATTTCTTGTCCACCCTTCAATCATAAAAAATTGCAAAATTATTAGTTACGTGAGTCAAAAATTAGAATTATGGAGATACGATAAAATATTTTTAATTTTTTTCAATATTTTCGTAAAAGTTGGTACATAGGGGTTTTTGGGGTTCACGAAACTAAATCTGATAACAAATTTTTTCTAATTCCACCCCCTGAGGGTTGGGGGTAGTTTTCGTAAAAATTGGTATATTGGACTTTTTGAGGTTGCTGAAAGTGAATCTGATGATAATAAAATTTCAACTCCACCGCCTAGATAAATTTTATAAACATTTTAAGAAAAAAAAACGATAAAATGGATATTTTACACCACTGGGGGTGAGAAGGAGGGGTGGTAGGTCTTTTTTTACTTCACCAATATATTTTCCGCATCCAAATACATAAGTATGCAAAGTTTTATCTTCTTAGATATTTTAGATTTTAAGCTTTCACGGCCATTAAGATATAAAGAACTTTCACTTTCGGGTTTAGACCGTGTTAATGGATTTTCACTTTCCGACGTTTCGTCTCTTACTACTAGAGACATCTTCAGGGATTAATCTGAAAGTGAAAAATCCATTAACACGGTCTAAACCCGAAAGTGAAAGTTCTTTATTTCTTAGATATTTTCACCTACGGGAAATTCCTTATTTACTAGGCCTAATATTGGAGATACGAGGTAGTTACAGTTATTTATTTTAAGTAGTAAAGGAGATATGAGATAATTAGTTCCACAGAACTTATAAACCAATTGGAATTTTAAATTAGGACTTTGTTTAGGTCATTACCAATCATGTACAGAATTGATTAGTGCAAAAAAACGAAAATCGAGTTTTTAGAGATACGAGGTAGTTAAGGTAACACGACGATATTCTGATCTTGCGCCGGCTCTGTTTGGATTCATTTTGATGAATATGTTTAGTTATGAACGTTAATTTGTATAAATACATTCATTGTATGGTTTCATAGAAATAAATGCGTATTTATCTGATTCATCCTACCAACAATGTCAAATAACATTTATATAAATTAAGTGTCAATAATTATTGATTGTAATCAAAACCAGCTGAACAATTGCAAGCACCTTGTCAAAACATCGGCACTAGGCACTAATTTGAATCGTTCTGAAATGGGAGGCATAGCGTAGTGGCTAGCGCATATGCATAGCAAGTCTAATAGCGTGAGTTCGATTCTCACTGGCGCCGATTTGCCGTTTTCACTTAATTAATAATTGAAATTTGGCGAAGGCGATAAGTGAAACGGACACTCCCTAGAAACTGGTTCGAAAGTCAGTATAAGCCGGTGGTTCCCTCTACTACTAGCCCACACAAGTCCTGGACTTAGGGGATGCTTAATTAAGTAGAATAGTACGAGGTTAAACAAACATGTAATAGGCAACCATTAATACACCTTCGTGAGGCATAATTTGTCCAAAGTCCAAACTCCGTACACTTTTAGTTCAGTGTATGTAGATAAATCCTTTGATTACTACATTTTTATAATAAAAGTTTTCTTTAGGCAAAATATTAATTTTTAAAAATAGGTAATAATAGTAGGTAATGAATAAAAACTATTTTTGGAGAAAATCAATAGCTATTAATTATATTATAAGTATACCATTAATTTAATTTTTTCGTGTAGGTAGTATAAAAGGAATAATAAAATTGAATTATTTTGATATACATTGTATGGGGACCGCTTATAACGAACCTCAAGGGACGGGTACGGAACTTAGAATTGGCTCTATAACCAGAAGTTTGGCTAGCACTGTACACTGTAAAAAATAAATATGTAATTACGCATGATTATGCATGTAAATGTGATTCAATGCAGATACATGTAACATTCACTAGATTTTATAATTTTTCGTGTAATTCTACAGTTTTACATGTAATTTTACAGTTTTACATGAAAAAAAAAACATTTAAAGTTATAAAATCTAGTACATTTTATATGTATCTGCATTAAATCATATTTACATGTACATTCATGCGTAATTTTGTTTTACCGAGTATCTTTCTAACGTATGTACAAATTAAATTCTACAAATTAAATTCTTAGGACAAATAATAAATAGTATTGGTTACTTCCTTCCATCCCCATGTGTTCTTCAAGAATCTTGTAATCTGCCGGATATATAGTTCTCCACACGGATAGATAGCTCCGACGAAAGGGGGAGGTATCACGCGCGCTCTCTTCTTTACATCATAAGACGTGCGTGCGTGCAAGTGAGAGATATACACATTCCTCACATATTTTCCGTAGCCACACATACGTGTGTCAAACAATAGTCTGTCAGATAGACAAACCAACAAACTTATTATTTACTATTACATGTTTTTTCCCAGATCTTAACCAGAAATTTTCTGTCAAAAAAGCAATATTTTAGCTAAAAATTCCAATATTTTAACTATTTATTTTATTTTTATATTTTCCTCTGATAATAAAAACCTGAGACTGCTTCTCGTTTATTTAAAATTGGTTAGGAGTGTTAAATAAATTGAATTTAAATAAATTTGTTTATATTCGTGTCAATTGAAAGAACGTACATACACTTCAAAAGTGCGGTGTAAATAAAAACTTTCACATATTTGCCAATTTTTGATGTAGCACGCCTACAATTTGTTACACCTAAATATTCAATACTAGAAATATAAATGTGCATTTACCATATTATTATTAATTGAGGAGCCTGCATTCAAAACCAGATATATCCACAGTGAATATAACTGGTTGAACGCGAGCTCTTTAATTTTAGTAAAATTCTTAAAATACAATGAGAAAAATCCACAATACACAATACAAAAATAAAAAACATGTAAACTGTAGCAGTTACACACTTAAAAAGCGTTTTTAATTATCTTTAAAACCATCTTAGGTTATTTTTGTCTTAGGACTATGATTGGTTTAGAAGATAAAGCTTTTTAAAAATATTGTCAACTGTCAACTAAGAGTGCCGATGTATTGAAATGTTCGTCAAAAAGTCAAAATATTTGACCATGTTTTTTTCACATTTCCGACGTTTTAGACCTTCCTAAGTCGAAATCAGTGAAAAAAAAATGTGCGTCCGTCTGTCTGACTGTAAACTAGCTAACTCAATTTCTTAAAAAGATATCGACAAGCGTTTTTTTTTAATATTGTTTCTTATCATATTTCGAAGAGCTAATTAGATTTTGGGGGTAAAGGGGTAAGAATGGGGTAAAACGCCTATTTTTAGCGTTTTTTGTTATAATTAAGTTAATTATTATTGTATTTTATTAATTTAGTACTTGAAAGATTTTTTTAAATTGCTCAAAAAATGTTATAAACTATTTTTTCCTAAAATACATTGTTTTCGGGATGACTCATTTATAAACCTATTTCAAAATTATATTTCAAATGAAAGCTCTTTTTAAGCCTTACAAAAAATGTTGTATACAGTTTTTGCTAGAATATAACGTTTTGGAGATACAGACTTTCAAACTTTAATAAATTATGCAACACGCAGGTGTATTAGTGGTTGTCTATTCACACAAATTCCTATTTCATAACGTTTCAAATTAGTGCCTAGTGCCGATGTTTTGACAAGGTGCTTGCAACTGTTCAGCTGGTCTTTAATAAATATTTCATTTTTTTTTTCAGGTATTCAGCATGCAGTGGGTGGTCTAGCGTCGAAACCAGAAAGGGACTTGCTCATGCAGGACTTTATGACGGTGGAAACGACAAATTTTTCCAGCCAAGGATCGAGTCACACACCAGCGCACCATTTTTCGGAGTTTAAGTTCAAAAATTACGCGCCGATCGCTTTTAGATACTTCAGAGACCTTTTCGGTATACAGCCAGACGATTTTTTAGTAAGTATAATGAGTTTTTAGCAATTAACCCAGTTGTGACCGGTTAAATAAAAAACCTGAGTTTTCCGGTTACAGTGAGAGTTTTCCGGTTAAAACTACATTTCTGCAAGGTTGCAATGGTCACATAAACTCCGCGCATTATCTATCTGAGTTGATGGTCATTTGTTTCTTGTTATTTGGTTGGCAGAATATATTTAGTTCCTTAAGGTTTTCATCTTGTTTAAAATTTATTGTCAATCAAGACATTATTTTGACATTTATAAACAATCCAAATAATTTGCTTTAGTAAGAAGAAATAACAAGAAAAGTGCATAAAAAGAAAACTAAAGCATCAATCTATAAACATTTTGTTTACATGAAGTACAAAAATATTACTAAAAGTCATTTTTAAACCACTAATCATAGCTTCATTGATCCAATTTGTTACTCAGATAGATAATGCGCCGAGTATATATATTGACATTTCCGAAAAATATTTTGACTGTTCTTAAGGATTAAAACTGTGATTGGTGTAAGTGAGTGGAATTTATAAAAAAAAACCGGTACATAATTGGTTTAAAAAATAGAAAGTTTCCAACGTACTCTGAGAATTACTTGTTTCAAAGGAAACTGTAATAGCTTTAAATTAGTTTTGCAATCCACCTTGTAATCCATTTGTGTAATAAAATTTAGTGCATATGTGACTATGGGAAATGTACCTACATTAGCCTAGCTAAATTGCTTTTATCAAATCAAAGCCTTAAGGGTAGTTGATTAAATTATGTAACTTGATGCAACACACTGATCCTCAACATAAATTAATTTTAAGTGACTTGTGAAAGAAAATCAAGAGTTAATTCTGAGGGCTAAGTTTCAGAAGATAATAGACTTCATTCCTCAAAAATGACAATAGTTGACTTAATTGTTTTTTATTGAATGTTATTTTGGCTTATACAGGGTGATCAGTAGCTGCCATGCCAAAATTTAAGACGTGATTCTACATCCAAAAATATGAAAAAAAGTTTCTATAAAGGTTGGCCCAGTAATGAGCTCTAAGGAAGCTACGACCCTTCAAAGATGACATATTGAATGAAAAAAAAAAGCATCAATAAAATTTTAATGCTGCAGGGTGATTCTTCATTTAAAACTGTGCAAAAAAATATTGTTCACCAAAACACCTAAATTTAATATTAGGAGTAATAGCCTTTTAAAAAGTAACGTTTTTGGTGGCACAAAATGTTACTTCCTCTTAATTGCATTTTTTTTAAAGCGTTTGCTTCTACAGTGTTACACTATATGACATTTTTTATGTATTTATACTCAAGGAATCTATATTTTTTACAAAAAAAAATCCAAAAAAAGTACACAAAAAAGTTTGGGGCAAAAATGTGTTAAGCCTAATACATTTTTCCGTCTAGGGACGCCTCTAAATAAATTCAAAAAAATAAATTAACATAAACTTATTACCCTTATTAATACTAGTATACATGCAAAAGCTCCTCGCTCTAGCTTAAAGGGTACCAGAGTTATTAATTTAAAACCTTATTTTTATTACTATTTTAAATGGCCGTAGCTCCCTTAGGGTTCATTTGCGGACCAACCTTTGTAGGATTTTTTTTTGATAATTTTGGATGTAGAATCACTTCTTAAATTTTGGCATGCCAGTTATTGATCACCCTGTATATCTTAGCTAGTTTTTTTTAATAATGTATTTTATATTATCTTAATTTTTTTAAGATGTCAATGTGTAACGATAGTTTGCGAGAACTCACGAACCCAGGAGCTAGCGGCAGCATATTTTATTTAACACATGATGACGAGTTCATTATTAAGACTGTTCAACACAAAGAGGGGGAGTTTTTACAAAAACTATTAGCAGGTATGTAACTTGAAATAATTTTAAACAAATTGTTCATTTATTTAATGGTTAAGGCAATTTTCAATTTAATCATAAACACATGTTTTTATGTACCGAAATTACAAATATTTTATGGTCGACTATTATAATAAGGGAACGTTCAAGTATTACGTAACGCAAATTTTGATCATTTTGAACTTAGCTTTAGAGTTTGGTGTAAGTGAAAGAACAATTAAAAGAATTAGAACAAAATGGCTGGCTGAAGGTACTATATCCAGGGCTGTGGGCTCAGTAGAAGAAAAGGTTCTACACCAGTTTTCTCATGTAAAAGGTTGTTGGTCGGATTGTGTAATGGGTTCATGGGGTTTCTCATTCTTGTAACTGCTCTTAAAGTCTTTCTTTCTGTTACTTCCATTTTGTTTAGAGTAGTACGCCTAAGGTTGCATGTGGGAGGGAGACTGTACTCTAGGAGTGCAGTGCATTTTATATTTTTCTTCTTCTTCTTCTTCTATCCTATTATTGGCCTCGGTAAACCATTTTATATTTTTAAAATATTTGTTATAAAACATTGCATTTTTATGGTAAATTCATATAATCTATAAATGTTTAATTTGACAACTTTAAATAAATATAAACTAATTTAAATAGTTGTATTTAAACAGCACAAAATTAGTAGAAAATGACGTTAATAATTTTGACAAGAGGACAAGTTTTGTGACGCCTTCTGTATAATAATATTTAATTTTTACATCGGCACTTAATGCTACTAAGAGTACCGATGTATTGAAATCTTCGCCGAAAAGTCAAAATTCTGAGTCGAAATCAGTAAAAAAAATTTTTGCGCCCGCCTGTCTGTCTGTCTGGGTGTAAACTCTCTAACTCCATTTCTACATGAGATATCGACTTGCGGTTTTTTGCATATTATTTCTTATCGTATTCCGAAGAGCTGATTGGATTTTGGGGGTAAACGATTGGGGGTAAGGGGGTAAAAATAGGATAAAACTCCTATTTTTAGCATTTTTGTTTATAATTAAGGCAATTATTATTGTATTCGGTTAATTTAGCACTTATATAAAAGATAACTTTAAATTGGTCAAAAAATGTTATAAACAAAGTTTTCCTAAAACGCATTGTTTTCGAGATATTGACGTTTAAGGCAGTAAAAGGTTTTTTTAGCATATCTCATATATTTATAACCCGATTTCAAAAAATTATATTTCAAATAAAAGCTCTTTTTAAGCCCTATAAAAAATGTTATATACAGTTTTTTGCTGGAATATAATGTTTTAAAGATACAGAATTGAAAATCAAACAAAACACCTAGTTTGAAATTTGTAAACTAGACGGCTCTAGTGTACAATAGTGCCGATGTTTTGACAGGGTGCTTGCAACGTTTCATCTAGTTTATGCTGTGGTAGCAGTTGGCGCGGAGTGGCCCTTTATTAAGTATCGATATATCATAATTAAACCATTAATTATCATTTGAACGTGTGGTAATGTTCAAGGTAATTAATAATTACCCCTGGGAAATTTTACTGAGGGGTTTAAATATTTATTAATATACATATTTGGATTGCGTTTGAGGCAGATAAAAAAAGCAATCGATTAAAAAAATAGGATATTGTTTTACTAACAGAAAAAGTGAAGCTTTTTTTTACTAGTCTATACAATTTACGGACGATGCGAAGCGGAGTCCGGAAACTACAGACGAGTAAAAAAAAGCACTTTTCCTCTGAGTGAAACATACTATTTTTTCTTCAAGCATCCTATATATATATTTTTAAATATTAATTTTTGAATTTAATTTATTCAGTAATAAAGTATGTTTTTTTTTATTAAAATAGGCCAATAAAACCCTTTCGAAATAAACTTAAACCTTCCTTAGCTCATTTTAAATTTTTTTCGTAGGCTAAATCGTACACTTTTCGCGATTTTGATGGATACTTGTCTAATGTAGAATTTGCAATTTCGGAGAGATTTGTAGGCGTATAAACCATATATTCTTCTTCGGTCATTTTTAATCAATTTCACGCAAGTTTTTTGCACAGAATCTCGAGTCAACCACCTGTATACATAATAAACAAACAAGTTTGAAGTATGGCTGTCATCAAAGTCAAAGAGTGCTGCCCCAGTAGTGGTTTTGATAAATATTTTTTTTTACGGCATACAACAATGAACTTATTTTTTTACTGTAAAAAAATAGATCACTTCTAACTAGTGTGTTCAGTTATAAAATATGAACATTTTAGTATGCTTTAAGAAAAAAGTTAATTTTTATTTGGTTTGGACTTTTTATGGTTATAAATTATTATATCTGTGGCTTGGTTCTAAAAGGGCCAATGTCACTTTGTCAATAGCAGCGTTTTCAAAATATTACATCAGAGTTGACGTGAAAACGCTGCTATTAACAAAGTGACATTGAACCAAGCCACAGATATGTATTAGAACAAAAATAAGTATGTTTTTTTCTAATATATTTTTTTACTTATACTTTATATAATATATAAAGAATATTATATATTATTTCTTCAAATGATTAAATAAGTTTTTTTTTATTTTTTTAATCTTTTAGGATATTATATGAATCTAAATCAAAATCCAAGAACCTTGCTACCGAAATTTTTTGGACTTTATTGTTATCAATGTAATAGCAAAAACGTAAGACTGGTTATTATGAACAATTTGCTGCCTAGTAGTGTTGTTATGCACCAAAAGTATGATCTGAAAGGGAGTACATACAAAAGAAAAGTAAGTTTTTAGGTTAAATAGGTTAAATCCCAAATCCCAAAAATGTTGTCGCATTTTTTTGCAAATTTTTATTTAGTAAATGTTTTAGACTTAATTTGCATGATTCCAACGTAGGTTATGTTTAAGTTGCACACAAGCTGTGTCATCTACCGACACACGCCGAAATTTATGAAGAAATTTTACCCTAAAATTGTTATAACTAGAAAAAACCTTGAACTACTAAGCTCCATCTAGGTTACAAATACTTAATTAAATTTTATAAATTTTATAGTATTTCCATATATGCTATATACTTATATATTTTTTATTTTGCGCCAAATGTGTATGTCACAAAGTCCGACTTACATTGAAGCATTTGGGTTGTTTTGTATTTCACGTCAACATAACCAAGCCAAAGTTGTATATTCTGTACCTTATACAATATATCAATGATTTTGTATGAACCAAACCAATAAATACTTTTTTCTTTTTCAAATAAATATTATATTTTTTTATGAGAACATAGGTTTTTATAATAAAAAGCATAATAACATAATTGATTGTGTTCAAAAACGATGAAAATAGGTAAAAAATTTTAGGCCTACCTGATGATTTTTTTGTGTTTGGACTTTTATAAGTCCAAACCTGTTAATGCACAACAGTTAACCCCCAAATTTTAATATAATGTTGTCGTATAATCACAAAATAATTTGTTTCTCATAAACTGAGAAGTTATGTCCTGGTTACCTAAAAACACTTTGTTTTTCATATTTATAATTTGTAAACAAACTCGCCTTATCTTTCCATGATGTTTTGAGGTGAAAAAAAGGAGAATTGATAAACCTTTTACTAAAAACACTTGTGTATAAAGATTATTCTTTATACACTAGTGTTTACTTACTGTAGAAACAAAATTTGCTTATAAAATCGCTTTTATTATTATTATTATTATTTTATATTCTTGTTAATGGCACGGTTGTGTGAATTGGACCATGCCAATTGGCTTACGACGCATGCACATCTTGCGTTTCCATAGTAACTTAAATATTGTTTCGAAGCGGGAAGGTTTAAAAAACAACACTTTTAATGGAAATACTATAAACTGACGTAAATTAACAGATGTTTCAATCATATTCTAATAATAACTAGATGCCGATGACATTTGTAGAAGGAATTTATTGCAAGTATTTTAAACATTTTACTTTGTAAGGATTTTGTTTACAGAGATATTATATACATATTATGTAATTTTAGTTCCAATATACTGCTTTTACAATTAGGGGCTGTCCATATATTACGTAACGCAATTTTTCAAAAAAATTGACCCCCTCCCCCCGCCCCTGTGTAACAAACTGTCACATTTACCAAATGATACATATTTATTATAATAATACAAATAGCACTTAATGTACTTAAACGAAAAAATCACTCAAACTTAAAAAAAATATTCATAATCAATATCACACAGGGAAAAAATACTAGGTACCTCTTTTTACACTGAGTGTCACATATAACACGTATATTGTTTATGCACCGGTACACAAAATAGTACACACATTGGTGTTCTGTGAGTACACATTCCGCGCGAAAATGTATCATCGCCGATGATTCATCGGCAAGATCACGCAAGAACAGGGCCGTAAGATTTTTTTTTTAATATCAATGTCAACAGTTTTTTTACTGATTACAATATTATTTTAATATGCATAGTTTCGTCAATTTTTGTGTGAAAAGGGGAATTATGGGCCACTAAATAGTAATTTATGTTGAAATAAAAATACATCTGCCAAGCTTAGGAAATAAACATTAAATTTATTAAATTCCGTTACGTAACGTTTACCTAGACCCCCCCTTCCCCCTGTCACAAACTGTAACAATTTCTCTAACCCCCTCCCCCCTAGGCGCGTTACGTAATATATGGACAGCCCCTTAGTCGTCAATTAAGTGAACTGGTGTCTAATATGAAAACAAATATGTAATTTGCGTCAGGAAATTATTTTTTATCGCTTAATTCCTACGAGTACAATGTACCTAGTAAATGACACATGTACTAAACATTTAATTTCAAATTCACAAAATTAATAATTATTTTAAATAACAACATAAAATAAGTAATCACAAGATATTTCAGTCAAATAACGAGAAATTCCTATGTCAAATTGCAATAAATGTACACGGGCTGATATTTTAAAGGGTAGTAGTGGATAGTAACAGAACACTCCTTTTAGTTTTTCACCGGGTGATTTGCGTCAGGGGTGTCCGCTATCTTAAATTTTAGGGGTGAGTTGCGTAATATGCATCTTAACTCTAGTTGCAGTTACAGTCTTTAGTAACAAAAAAAATGGGGTTTTAAACAACCAAAAATTTAAAATGTTTCTATCTATTTAATAGATACTTTGAAATTTTAGGCATCAAAAGCAGAAAGACAAAAACGATCGCCCACCTATAAAGATTTAGATTTTATGGAACACCATCCGGAGGGAATTTTTCTGGAACAGGACACTTACAATGCCCTCATAAAAACGATACAGAGAGACTGTCGAGTTTTGGAAAGCTTTAAAATTATGGATTACAGTTTACTTTTGACGATACATAACCTAGATTTCGCCCAAAGAGAAAAATTAGTAAGTATATCTACTAAATGTTTCACGATTTTAACTTATTGCTGAACTATGATCCGTGCGTTAGTAAGTCCGTCTGTCTGTCTGGGTGTAAACTCTCTAACTCCATTTCTACATGAGATATCGGTTTTTTGAATATTGTTTCTTATCGTATTTCGAAGAGCTGATTAGATTTTGGGGGTAAGGGGGTAAAAATAGGTTTAAACTCCTATTTTTAGCGTTTTTTGTTTATAATTAAGGCAATTATTATTGTATTTGGTTAATATAGCACTTATATAAAAGATAATTTTAAATTGGTTAAAAAATGTTATAAACAACGTTTTCCTAAAACGCATTGTTTTCGAGATATTGACTTTAAAGCAGTAAAAGGTTTTTTTAGCATATCTCACATATTTATAACCCGATTTCAAAAAATTATATTTTAAATAATAGCTCTTTTTAAGCCCTATAAAAATTATTATATGCAGTTTTTTGCTAGAATATAATGTTTTAAAGATACAGAATTTAAAATCAAACAAAACACCTAGTTTGAAATTTGCAAACTAGATGGCTCTAGTGTACAAATTTTAAGCTTCCATTCATTTGTTTTTAAAATCAATGAAAAATCGTAATTAATAAGTTCAACTTGCATCCAAGTAAAGACATATTTTTATTATTAATTTTAATTATATATTAAGTGTACAAGAAAAGATAAAGTTTAATATAAATATTATACAAGTTAGTTTGTGCAGTGAGGAGTGGTAGTAAAATTGTAATTATGTTATGCTACCCTGTTCTAATAGCATATTATTAGTTTTCCCAATAGTGCCGATGTTTTGACAGGGTGCTTGCAACGTTTCATCTAGTTTATTGTTGAAGTTCTCATTTTAAATTGTTTACAGGAAAATAAATCTAAATCATCCAAGACTAATCTAGAGGAAGTCCCTGAAGATGAAGACTTCGAGATGGAACCTTCTTCGACGTTCTTGCAGGGAGAACGGGTGAACGAACGGGAGGATAGAATTGGGGCAGCAGCGCTGCTGAATAGAAGCAGGTCCATTAACAGACAAAGGCTGGTGGCCCATTCCACGGCCATGGAGAGTATCCAGGCCGAATCTGAACCGATCGATGAAGATGAGGATGTGCCGTAAGTATTTTATTCTATTTTGCGACTCTTATAAGCTCATAATCACACGGATTTTGCGTGTTCTTATAGGCCCATAAGAGGTCTGTAGTTTTTTTCTTTTGGGTTGGCAATAGACAAAAGCCTATCGCTTGACGTTTTCTGGCAAATTTTAACGTCGCTTTAAAGTTTAATTTTCTACAAAATTTTGTGTTTAGATTATTTCTTACCGTATTAAAATTGTGGCTTGGTTACTTGCAGTGAAAAAGAGAAGACATGACTATAAAATGTATCAAAATATCATTTTTTCTTCGAATTTTAATCATGGCAAAAACTGTAATGCCAACCCAAAACAAAAATCCCTAAATCAGTCATTAATTTAATTTTTTTTTAATTTTAGAGCAAAATAGAAAAAATTGAATAAAGCACTCGTTTCATAACATACGTTTTTATCGATGCTACGCATCTCGGGATTTAATTATTTTTCGTTCTAAATTAAGTCTTTTTTGTAGGCTTGGCGGTCTTCCGGCAAGAAATGCCAAAGGAGAGAGACTACTATTATTTATTGGTATTATAGATATATTACAAAGTTATAGGTTAAAGAAAAAACTAGAACATTCGCTGAAATCGTTAATACACGACGGGGTAAGTAACTATAAAAATTATTCACATACCGTGCAGTCCAAAAGCCACCCCACCCCCTCTTAACTTTTGAACGAGTTGAGATATCGACTTCAAATTTGAAACACTTAAATAAGACAACCCAAACCATATTTTCAAATATATTTGATATTTTCACCTCCTAAAATGTGGGCAGTGGAGCATGGGGGGTATTTTTTTTAATATTTTAATAGAAAGGGGGGTCGTGTGGTACATTAAAGCCCTCTATTTAATAATATATTTTTTAAATTTTTTAAACATTTTTTTGGGGTCCAAAATAAGGTTAAATTTAAGAATAAATGGGGGTTGTGTGATACATAAAAGCCCTCTATTTAGTAATATATTTTTTAAATTTTTACACATTTTTTGGGGCTTCAAAATAAAGTTAAATTTCTTTAAAAAAATCAAACAATTTTTGAAAAATTAATTATTTTATTTTACAAAAACGTAAATTATACTTTTAAAATAATTTTAATTGATATAAATAAAAATTTACAAAAAAAATCCTAAAAAGTAGCATTTTTAGCAAAAAAAAATATAAATTAAAATCTTAAAAAAAAAGTTTAAAAAAATTGAAAATATATAGTTAAATAGAGATTTTTATAAGCTTTAAAATGATGTATCGCATTTAAAAAAATGTCTCCCCATGCCCCCCTGTCCACTGCTGAAAATATCAAATATATGCAAACAAATAGTTGTCTTATTTAAGTGTTCTAAATTTGAAGTCGATATCTCAACTCGTTTAAAAGTTCAGAGGGGGGGAGGGTGACTTTTGCATCGCACGTTATATTTTGTCTGTTCGCAATTATAGGACTTACTTAAAACTATAGTTGGACATTCTTTTTATTCTAGTTATGATTTTTTAATTATATTTTTTAACCTTTTGATTTAGATAAATTATTATTATTATTAGTATTAATTTTTATTCCAGGATACAGTGTCAGTGCATAGGCCAAATTTCTACGCTCAAAGGTTTCAAGATTTCATGGCCAAAACAGTATTCAAGAAAATTCCATCACGTAAGTTTTTATTTTTTTTATTATGTATAATATCAATGTATAGGTATCTCTTTTTATATGAAATAATCATTTAATTTTCAAGCAATTTCATTGTAATAATTTATTCCCCGCGATTTTTCCTTAAGAGTAATTGGACTGTGTTTTGCAATAACATGTTACCCCAAGTTGTGAAATTATGCAAAATATGACGGTATTTTGGTATTATTTTGTGACGTCAGTCCGAATAGCTCTGAATTTGACTCTACTGTCATCTAACATTGTGGGTTAACATATTATAGCGTAACACAATTTATTTAATTGCGTTTCATGCAGTAATTGTTTAGTACTAATTGGAGGACATGAATTTTTATAAGGATATTTCATTAAAATGGTATTTAATTAACGTCAAAAGTGCTATAAAATATACAGTAGGGTGACCCACCAAAATTTTAAATTGAAAAATTTGGAGGTCTCACTTCTAAAATTTGTTCGTTGGGTTAAGTGTATCATCCATGAATTTTTTCAGAATTTTTGAAAAAATCTAGAGGTCGCTCACAGCCATTTTTTAAAAAGATATGTTTCTTAAGCTTTTTTATTTTTTTTAAGACCGTATTTTTTATTTAAATATTAAATAATTTTTTTGGATACCCCGTATATCCAATAAAAAAAATTATAGTGGTTTTTATGTGGGCTACACGCACAATATTTTAAGACAATGAAAAAAAAATGTGCCTGTCATTTCGTCTAAAATGAAGCATTGTAGTGCATTTTCGAACTTAAAAGGGCAAAGCTCCGTCATTTTGAAAGAAAACATTCTGATTTTTTTTGAGGTTATACATTTACTATCCCTTTATACCGTGTCGCGTTAAAAACATTTAAATAAAAAATCCTTCGGACTTAAAAAATATAAAAAAGCTAAAGAAACATATTTTTAAAAAATGGCTGTGAGCGACCTCTAGATGTTTTTCAAAAATTCTGAAAAAAATCAGTGATGATACTCTTCCCCAATGAACAAATTTAAGGGGTGAGACCTCCAAATTTTTCAATTTGAAATTTTGGTGGGTCACCCTAATATACAGCGTAGGAGTTACTGCTCTTTAAAAAATTATACAAATTGTTAAAAATATATGAAGCAATTGTGTCGTGTTCTCTTTAATTCAGGGGTTCCAAATTTCTTAAAATTTCGAAGATAT
Organism: Brachypterus glaber; assembly: GCA_958510825.1. Classification (NCBI taxonomy): domain Eukaryota; kingdom Metazoa; phylum Arthropoda; class Insecta; order Coleoptera; family Kateretidae; genus Brachypterus; species Brachypterus glaber. The sequence goes on from OY294049.1 coordinate 36,089,597, forward strand.
TCTTAAATTTTTCTAAAAAAAAAACAAAAAAAAAACAATTTTTTTATAGAACTTTAAATGTTACATTTCGTCTTGTAAATTCCGAAACATCGTATCTGAAAAATGGGAACTTGCCAGAGACTAGAAATTATCCTTTTTTAAGCAATTAATAAGGTATTTATTTAGAACTTTATTAATTCCATATAAATAAGAATAAGTTCTTATTCATATAAATTCCATAAAAAAGAATAATTTCTAGTCTCTGGCAAGTTCCCATTTTTCAGATACGATGTTTCGGAATTTACAAGGCGATTTGCTTTTTTTGTCCTAAAGTAATGCGAATTTTGTCCAAAACGTTTCCAGAAATTGTGTAGTGAAGTCCTAAAAAAATCTGTTAATTTTTATTTGGAACCGCTGATAATTGTGATATAAAATTTTGGCAGTTGAGTAGCTATAGCTTCACTCTTTTATATGTCTCCCGTAGATAAGTGTAACATAACGTTGTAACCCAATATTTATATTTGTTGATACCTCTCTTGAAAATTACAACACTGAATGCAAAAAACAACTTTTTATTTGACGTTTTTCTATTGTTACGGTTTTCTTAACTAAATTGAGCTCATGCGCAAAAATCGCAGAAGAAAACAAAAACAATGTACGCGTTCGTCCGAAAAATTGTTGTTTCCGTCCTATTTTGTGGATATATCCGTTAACGGATAATATACAGGGTGATCAGTACTGTCATGTCAAAATTTAAAACGTGATTCTATATCCAAAATATGAAAAAAAGTTTCTATAAAGGTTGGTCCGGAAATGAGCCCTAAGGAAGCTACGGCCCTTCAAATATGACATATTGAATGGGGAACAAAACAAAGCATCAATAAAATTTTAATGCTGTAGGGTGATAGCCTTTTAAAAAGTAACGTTTTTGGTGGCACAAAATGTTACTTCCTTTAATTGTTTTTTTTTTAAACGGTGCTCCTACAGTTACACTATATGACATTTTTTATGTCTTTTTACTCAAGGTATATATATTTTTTACAAAAAATCCAAAAAACATACACATAAAAAAGTTTGGGGCAAAAATGTGTTAAGCGTCACATTTTTGTCTGTCTAGGCACGCCTCTGGATAAATTCAAAAAAATAAATTAACATAAACTTATTGTCCTTACTAATACTAGTATACATGCAAAAGCTTGTCGCTCTAGCTTAAAGGGTACCAGAGTTATTAATTAAAAACCTTATTTTTATTACGATTTTAAAGGGCCGTAGCTCCCTTAGGGCTCATTTCCGGACCAACCTTTATAGGAACTTTTTTTATATTTTTGGATGTAGAATCACCTCTTAAATTTTGACAATCCACTTATTGATCACCCTGTATAATTATAATGTAGTAAATTCAGTGTTGTAATTTTTCTTGTAGTATTAGTTATCAAAAGTAGACTTAGTTGGAGAGTTGGTGAACATTTTCAACAAATCATGTTCTCCCGGCTGAATTTTACATATGTCTTAAAGTATATTCTGATTAAACTATATCAAAAACGATAGATTCTGCATCCGGTTCCTTTGGTGGTTAGAAACCAAAAAGAGAGAAGCTGAAATAAGGTACATACCCTAAAAACCTATTTTTAACTTACCTTTACATTTATTACATTCAGATTAAGCTATTTTTATAGTTACAGTCAGTAGGTATAGCGCCGGTTGTGCCAGACAGTTCGGGACATTTGAACTACTGTCGGTAAGTGTGTAATCTGTATTATCGGTACATTTGAACTACTGGCGGGGAATTTAAAAATACAAAATGGCGGTTTCCGGTGACGTCACAAAATATAAAATGGCGGTTTCCTGTTGCGGGAAATTTAAAAATACAAAATGGCGGCTTCCGGTGACGTCACAAAATATAAAATGGCGGTTTCCTGTTTCGGGAAATTTAAAAATACAAAATGGGGACTTCCGGTGACGTCACAAAATGGCGGTTTCCTGTTGCGGGAAACTTAAAAATTCAAAATGGCGGTTTCCGGTAGGCTGTTTTGGTTTTCTAAAAACAAAATAATTCATAGTGCTGTTAGTACTTAGTTTTCTACCACCCTTTTTACTACTACTACTACAGTCAAGAGTTTTGGGGCCAAGGGGGCAAAAAAAGTCTTTAAAAAGTGCCTTTGGCCATAGGCCCTCCCTGGACCCATAACAGTCTATACTTTTAAAAGCTTAACAATTAAAGAATATTAAAATATATTTTTAGTCTTTTTTCACTTAATAAAAATGTATAACTCTTAGTAATTTGTGTTTACTTCGACTAATTGGATGAGGTGCTGTTTTGGCCTAAAATTCGGGTTCAGCGCCTCAAAATACAATGGTCTCTAAAAAAAATCTTGACCTTTTTTTTTGGCTACATGTGGGGCCACATAAACTAAAAAAAACGGCAATAACTTTTTTGGGGACCATTGTATTTCTATCTATTTTGAGGCGCTGAACCCGAAATTGAAGTCAAAACAGCACCTCGTCCGATTAGTTTTGGAGATAACCTCAAAAAACGTTATTTTCATACTCATAAATGACGTTTTTTAAGGTTATTTCGAAAACTAATCGAATGAGGTGCTGTTTTGACCTCAGATTCGGGTTCAGCGCCTCAAAATAGATAGAAATACAATGGTCCCCAAAAAACTTATTGCCCTTTTTTTTAGTTTCTGTGGCCCCACATGTAGCCACAAAAAAAAAGTCAAGATTTTTTTTGGACCACTATGTTCCTATGTATTTTGAGCGACTCAAAATACATAGAAATACTATGTGTAATTGACGTCAAAAAGACGCCTTTTGGTTTCCTGGGATGTATAATTCAGCGGAAGAAAGTAACTTGTTAAAAATGTTCACTGTCTCTTAGACTAAATTGGTTTCTCTCTGACTACATGTGTGTGTTTTAATGCTTCATGTAGTGGACTTGCCTGAAATTAAGGGCAATCATCGCAAGTTTCGCACCCTGGTATCCAGCTACATAGGTAAAGTCCACCATACACATTTATTAACAGTATTTCTTTTTTATTTGAGAGTTTTATTGCTAGTTTTTCTTTTTAATTTCCCTTGTATTTGGACAAATTAATTTATCACCAAACGCAGATATTTTCTTAAAAAATTGACATTTAAAGGATCAAAACTTTGTAGTAAGCAATTTATACAGGTATTTTATTGATTTGGTATGCACTTGGAGGTAAAATTCGCATCCCCTGAAAACCTCCGTATTCAAATGACTGGCTTCCTAAACGCGGAAAGATTAATCCCGATTTTTTCCGAGAGTAGGCCAGCACGGCCAAAAGAGAATACAAATTCTACATTGGAGTGTATACCAAACTAATGGATGATCTGTATACTTTATATGTATTTTTAATTTGTCCAAGTATCGTTTTTTATCTAATTTGCTTCGTTTTTTGGATTTTGATTTTTTTTGTTGCTAAAATACAATAGTCTCGATTATCCAACCCGGCCAAAAATATTTATGGTCAGTTTAGTCAAATTATTAACTGAGAAAACTGTAACTTTAAGAAATTAAAGGTTGGTTTATTCAATAATTAATACTAAACTAACTAAGAATTTGACCAGCACAGGTATTTTTTTTAGTTGTTATTTTTCTTTTCAATAAAGTATGTTAAAAATTTTCTTTTTTATCAGGGTAAACATGATTAAAGTATAAACTGGCAAAAATTTAAAATTAAGTTTTTTTTTAATATAGTACTTTTCTTATTGATGTATGTCATACATACCCCACAACACTTACCGTGTGATTTTTTTTTAAATTATGTAAGTTAAAAATAGATTTTACATTTCATTTAATTGTTTATTTTAGTTCTGTTTTCTTAGTTAAAAGATTTTATAAATCGTGTCTTAAACCATATTAAAATACATATTATGTAGGAACACTATTTTTTTTTAAGCTTGAATAACCGGGGCCGTATAGTTGGTTTTTATCATAATTTAACAAATTTTGTTTTTTGACAACCAATCAAAAATAAGGTAACGTTAACTGTTTTCTATACTGCTCATGTTTGTTGGGTGTTATGATTTAATGTCATAATTTATGACTCACGAGTCATAAACAGTGGATTAGGTTTTGTGCATTCCTTTGGGAGAATCCCGGGAAATGAAACCCAAGTCAACAGTTTTTCCAAAAGATTATGGACAAAACCAATCCCACTTCTGGTTTTAATTGTTTTATTTTAAATATTTAATATTATTTCAAATATTTTACCTGTATTACTAAAAAAAATGTATCACATAAAAATCTTGTTCTATAAAACATTATTATAATATTATTTTTGCTACTAATTTAAACTTATCAGACTATTGCCTGTGAATAATAATATTTTAACAGTTTGAAATGTTCTATAATATATTTTTTGTGTGTATTCAAAATTAGTTGCAATTTATTTTTTTTAGTTATTCCTAATTTTTTGCATTTTATTTAACTAATTTTTTTGGAAATTGTTACAGCTCTAAAGCATTCACCTTCAAAGAGAAAATCAATTTCAAAGCCCCTTAGACCGCATGAAGAGGAAAGCAATAGTAAGTTATTTTTTTGTTATTATAGATATTGCTTAAACATAATATTATTGGATTTTAAGTTGGCAATTTGACAATCTTGTATTTTTGCACTGCAGCCTGAGCAGGGTTGGTCATATCGAGGGGGAGGGGGAATGGCCATCTAGCCATTGCATGAAGCCATTGCAATTTACAATCCAAAAACCTGAAAGATAGACAATTTTTGACTAAATTACATCCAGATACCTCAAGGCCCTTGAGGTTAAACAAATTTTGACTAAACTATTGCTTGAGGGGGCACAAGGCTTCTCCCAGATCACATAGAGACTGCTCGAATTATATTATAGGTTGTCCATGAGCTAATAACACGTATGGAAGTGATAATTAATTAAGATCGTGTTAACAAAATTAATTAACTAACTTGAAGTCATCAAATTAATCAAAAAAATTGTTTAGGAACACTGCTTTTTAGATAACTTTGTTTAAAATATATTGTCGTTTCATCTTGCTTTGTGATGTCAAAATTTCACATTTTTTAATAATTGATATGGACTTACTTTGCCCTAGTGTGTCAAATTTGCAAGGCGCATGTTTGACATATTGTAAATCTTTGCTTGGTGATTGAAAACCGGTCAGAATACACGTTGTGCATTAAATTTTGTTTGATACATCTCAGATCTGAGAAGTTTATTTAATAAATACAATTATTAATATATCGTCGGCTTAAAGTGTTAACCTGCTAACTCCACTTTTGGACGAATTATCGTTTTTGATACCGTTCAAAAGAGGGCGCTTAGTTACACCATCTGCGAAAAATAGGTAACCCTAACCTTTTCCCAAATGTAACTTTTTCCGTGATGCGTTTACCTGCTTACTCCACGCGCTTCAACCGCTAGTTTAAAAAGCTGCTAACTCCGCCACTTCCAACCATTTTGTGTGGAGAAACTTCAACAAAAATTGGTGTTGTCATGAAAATCAAGTTTTAAGGCTGTTTAATGGTGGTTATTTTACTACTACATGATTTTTTTCTTAAAAAGTAAGTATATTTTTACGTTTTGTGTTACAAAAATATAAAGGTAAGGGTAAAAAACCAATGGATGCGTTCAATGGAAAGAGCAAAACTCATCGAAAGCTGTCAAATCACTACTGAATGCTATGATCAGTTTCGATTGACAGTTGTCGCTTAATCATTCCTCATCAACGTTTTGAGATGATTAGTTGTGATTGATTTAATAAAAGCGCGGGAATGTACTTTTTGTGGGTATTTATAACCTCAAATGGTAATTGTGACAAGTGACAGATATATTAGCAGTTTGCTAGGAAAACTTATCATTTGATGACTTTTGATTAGTTTTGCTGCTTTCATTGAACGCAGCCAAACTTTACCGAAAACCTGCCAACTCCTTGATGGAGATTTTTCTCAAAGGTAGAAAACTTGCTACCTCCTTTTTAATTCAATAAAAATCAATCCAAATTATTTTTTTATAGTTGATAGTTGTTAAAACCTCCAAAACACGCTAATAAAGAAACGGGATTTTTTATTTGGTGATACAATAATTATAGAAATAATTAAAGGTTTTTTTTGTCTCCTGTAAAGTTTGGTCAAAAGGAGTTAGCAGGTTAACACTTTAAGCCGACGATGTTCTTTACAATAAAAAACGTATTTTATCGTAAAATTTTGATTTTTAAATTGAAAAATGTCAATACTGTAGGGTTTGACGTGAAACACTGTTTTTTCAAAGCCATCTTATTATATAAACCTATAATTTCTACCATACTGAGGGCTTTTCATCTAGTATCATATCAGTTTTTGAAAAATATGTGATATCATATCAATTTTTGAAAAATATGTGAAAAACTTTGTTTTTTGTGTGGCTAATATTTTTGTGGTGTTGGGCATACAGTTCCGGGTCAGTCATCTTCGTCCCAACAGAACGGAAGTAAAACTGGTGAGTGGTTTTAATTTCATGGGTTAAACATTTCTTTCTAAAATAGTTTAGGACAAACAAACATAATAAATAATATAGACTAAACCAAAAGTGAACCAACGCAACGCGTTATACGCCTACAAAGTCTCTCTCTCTCTCTCTCTCTCTCTCTCTCTCTCTCTCTCTCTCTCTCTCTCTCTCTCTCCCTCTCTCGCTCTAACTCCATTGAAGCAAAAGAGAGACTATCTTTATAGGTGTATAACGTTATACACCCGTACGGTTTACGTTGATTCACTTTACAAAGCCTAAATTTTAAACAGTAGGAATTAAATTATAATAAAAATTTAACTAATATGGTACTTAATTGAAGATCGTCATTCCAGAATATTTATTATGTTCAAAATTAATGGAGAGCCCCTACCACAAGCTTAAAGCTTATTTGGGGCTCTCCATGACTCTGTTATATAAAAACCTAACTAATAAACTAATAATAACATGGCATATAAATAATAAAAAAAAATAAAATAATAACTGTAGTTAAAACATGCATATCATTTTGACTTTTTACATAAATAAATAAAAATTGCTTTTTCAAAAACTTTATTGAACTGGGCCTTGGCGAAAGTTTTTAAGTAGCTAAGTTTTAATATTTTTATTCTGCCAATTTTAATTTAATCAAACATTCTTAGATTTTAACTTTGACGTAAAATAATAATGGTAAAATGTCGTATAACCTCAATAAAGTTTTTTTGAGATTAACCACATTATTTTTGTATAAATTGTGAATTTAGTTTATTTTAAAAATGGTCCCAATCTCATGCCGTTTTATTTTCAAATTCTCTTTCATGCCGCAACCGCTTGGACTGTACGCCGCATTGCCATATTACCTTTTTTACCCAATTTATCCCTTTTTTACCCAATTTATCCTCTTTTTACCTAATTCGTCCTTTCTTTAGTCAGTCCCACCGATACAATACCCGTTGCTGCCAAATTATCCCCCACTAATGGTCCTCTCAAATCGCCTCCTGGGGCGTCTTACCCCGCGGTGCTTGTGGGCGTTGGCCGATCGAGCAGCGAGTCCAAAGCGAAGGTCCCGCCCCCGGTGCCACCCCGCGGTACGCCCAAACCCAAAAGGCCGGAAATGGTCAATGGAAAAGGTTAATAATACACGCCTATAAAACTTTTGCTCTTCTTCCTAGACCCCTACGGGTTACTCCGAAGGTTTTTGGCTAAAAATTAAATATGTTGCTCAAACTTTTACAGCACGTTAAATATTTGGTGTGTCACAACGTAAATATGAAAAATATTCAATTTTACTTCTGAGTCACCTTAGGTTTGTGGGTATTTATCCGTTTTAAGGGGTTATACACCTTGTGGCTTGGGAAAATTAACGGCAGACTAACATCTCTACTCTAAATTTCTCTACTCCCTAACATCCCTACTCCATAACATCCCTACTCCACAACAACTCTACTCCGTAACATCTCTACTCCATAACATCTCTACTCCGTAACAACTCTACTTCACACTATAAGGACTTTATTAGCCACTTAATAATAAATGAGCAGTTCAAAGAACAAAGAATCTTCTTCTTCTAGATTATTTTATTTTTTTCGTAGAAAACGTTTATCTTTAAATTCAAATCTAGAACAATCATAAATGAATTATTCTAAAAGCCACAATGACCGCGTACTCTTAATATGCACTAATAAGTAAGTAATTAATAAATTAAATTCATATTTGACAGTGACTTAGCATGACAAATATTCATTTGAGTTAAGACAAGTGGCTAATCGAGTGCATATAGTGCGGAGTAGAGTTGTTACGGAGTAGAGATGTTATGGAGTAGAGGTGTTACGGAGTAGAGTTGTTGTGGAGTAGGGATGTTATGGAGTAGGGATGTTGGGGAGTAGAGATGTTGGGGAGTAGAGATGTTAGTCTGCCAAATTAATGAGTTTTATTGATTATGTAATCACAACTTTATTCGAACGACCTAAAAAATATCAAATATAGTCAAAATAAAGTGGCAAGCAAGTTGCAAAACAACTTTACACTTCGATATTTCAAGATTTTTTTACTACTTAGAAAGTCTTTGTTCCAACTTTCAAGTTTCTGGGTCAAGGCGTTTCGGGGCAATGGCCATGGTTTCCACAATTGTCCGAATTTTGCAACAAAAATGTTTTCACAAACGCATCAAAACGTAAACTATTTGATATTTTGTAGGTCGTTCGAATAAAATTGTGATTACTTACTTGAAAAAAATCAATAAAAACCATTTATTTTCGCGAGCCAGTAGGTATATAAACCTTAAGGTCCCTACATACCGAAAACCGTCCGTCTGTTTGGCAGATCAAAACCAAACTTTAAAAGTAAGTTTTTTATGGAGGTTTTTTTGACAACAAATTTAGTTTTAGCACGAAAATCTTCAGTTTAACCTGTGCATTTATTTTTAACACGTTCGCCACCACTGCGTTTTAACAAATCCTATCGTGGGGTTTCAGCTAAGAACTAAAGTTCCCGGAGTGAACGGGTTAAATAGTGTTTACCATATATCTAGGAGAACTATACGATGAAGTTTTTAAAAAATTCTAAAATCCCGATTTCAGAAACTTCAAAAGTTTAACTTAAATCTACACGGAGACTATTCGAAATAGGTTTGAAATTATTTAAATATAAAAATTTATTAAAACAATTGATTGTCAATTATACCGGTTTTTCTATATAACGATAAGGTAGATCTACCTTATCGTTGCACTCGTGTAGTTCTCCAGGTAGCTACATACTTTTCACGTTTGTTTTTTTTCCACAATACACATTTAAATGTGTTAATATTTAAATGTATTCTAAATTAATGAAATCAAGGGATGTTAAATTGCAATTTACACTATGTAATTTACGTAAATAATAACATAACGTGAAACGTCTGTAGTTAAAAACCCTTTGATTTCGAATACCAAAATTTTTGGAACGTGAAAAGTTATTGTGGCTTTATAGATATATGGAAAGACCACGCGCAGAATGAGGATGGCATTTTTAGTATGCTTAGACGGACTAGCTTTGTTAAAAATCGCGTCAATGTTTTTAATGCTAAAAATTCGCTGTTCTCTGTAGAATTAGGCGCAAAGCCCATTTATCCGCATCTAGAGCCTTGCAAAATCTATGTAGACATTGAGGCGTACATCTAACGTTTTCTCATAATTTTTGTGTTTTTGAGTGACACGGCATCGTATAAAATAAAATTTTGACAATCATACGCTTTTATATGTCTATAGCTTATTTTTGTTTGCTTTGATTAATTAATAAGCATATTTCCATCTCATTACGTTTTAATACTGCTATTATATGCACATTAAAAACTTTTAAAAATACTTTGACTTGGTCGACGCTTCGAGGGTTGTTTAAGGTAAATAGTTTACCAATCTCATCATCAGAATTGGGCACCCAAATGAAAAGAGGTTGAAAAATTAGCCTGAAGCATATATAGGCCAATTTAAAAAGTATTTTTGTTATTTATATAACTTGCAAACTTATTTTAATTATTTTTATTTCGATGCTGTTTTGCACTAGTGTTCCAACCCAAATTTTTTTAGCTCAAATATTTTTTAATGAAATATATATATATATTAAGTATAATTTATTTAATGTAATTTTTGATCGATTTTTAAATATTTTAATTTTTGGCTTAGAACACTAGGGCATTGCAACACCTATTTGACATTTTTTACCATATCATATCCTACTTAACCATTAACACTAATATATTAAATAGATCAATAAAAATATGCCTCTGAATTCACAAAAAATTCACCAGATTGATTAATTTATTTATTTTTGCCAGGAAGATTGTCGAAATTACTACCCAGGCCTTCTCCAGCGAACAACAATGCTTGCGCGATACTGTAACTTTGTTTTATTGTATGTCTTTCTATAACAGTTTTTGTTTGTTCGTCAAGCATTGTCGTGGTTTTTGGTGCTAACAATGTTAACCATACATTCTTTAAATCACAGCTCACATTAATACTATACTAATAAAATTACATTTGGACAACAGATTTTGGTTTTTGGCTTGCTTCTTAGAATATTTTTTTCATGAATAAGTTAATGTTGAAGTTTTTATACAGTTTTATAACTACGTAGTTCCTATTTTTGCAACCAACTAAATAAAAAAAAACTCTATAAAAATATCATCATTTTAATAATTTATAGTTGTAGATCTGAAAATTAAACATTAAATGAATTTTCCCAATATTATAATAATAATAAGGAATAATAATATAATAAGCTAATTTAGAAAATACAGGCACAAATAATTTTTGGGTGCTCTTATTATTATTATGCCATTTTTCTACTAAAATAAGTTCCAGTTTCGATATTTTGCGCGACTTTCTATCAAACCCTTTTTTAATTTTTTAATTATTATGAAAACATGAATTTTGTGTTATTTTACTTTATATGCAAAAAAAAGTTGAATTTAATAATTTTAAATACTACCTGCAGAACAACTGACGGCAGTTGTACTATTTTATGTTTTACATGTAGATCTTATAGTAAAAATCAATATAAACTTAATATATTATTAGTCTTGGATCAACATTAACATACATTTAAGCTATAAATAAAAAAAACGCTATCATTCGATTATATAAATACAGTGTATTTTTACATAATGTATGTAATAAGTACATTTCACATCTCGCCCTTATAAACCGCATTTTGTAACTGCTAGAATGTAGTGCCCGCACGTTGTGTGTCCGTACAGGTATAACGCCAAGCTGCAGCAGCACCCCCCCGCCCACTTTCGACGAGGTTCTTCGAACTGCCGCCGTACCCCATCCCGATTCCGCCTCTTCGGTGACGCCGTCCAGAGGGAGAAAGGAATCCCACGGGAGTCATCAGTCGCACGTCTCGCATCATCACATTATGGTTAAGAATTACAAAGAGGACGCCGTTAGGTGAGTAGTTTCTAATTTCAACCAAAGCATTAACACTTTCACTGTGAGAGTCGGCCCCGTCTTTGACACAGCGCGTACGACTCTCATAGGAGCCAGGCATCAGTTTCAAAGCAGCGTTGTGGGGAAGTAAATGCGCGTGTGTCAGCGTGAGGCGTAGCATATATATTCTAAACTCTATTCATAGACATATGCGGCTGTCACCGGGTGCGCATGTCGGCTTTGGCCGACATGTGAGTGCACGATCTTTATATACTAAAAATACCTTAGCACCCGGCTATGCAACCAGATCTGAGTAAAAAAGTGATTTAAAAATGACTGATATTATTATTACCTACCCATTATGCTTTTGATAATTATAATTTTTGTTTTTTTTAGGTTATTTTACGACTTACAAATAATGATATAAAAATGTTTTTAAAAAGTCTAACATTAACATTATTTCAAAAGAAAAAAAAAACCTGAATTGGAACAGATGACATCAGTAAAATAAATGTTACCTATGGTTGACATTTATGAAAGATTTACAATCAGAAAAATTAGATCAAAGCAAACTTAACAGTTTTATTGAAATACACTGTTATAAAATAATAGTTTTTCAATTTTGATTTTTTGTTTTAAAAATAACATTATTAAGTACATAAAGCATTTATTAATTAAGAAAAAGTAATAGATTTTCAGAATTTCGAGGTTTATAACTTAAGTTTTTAACTAAAAATGATTTTTTACAATAAATTTATTGTAAAAAATCATTTTCATACAGCTGTAATTCAAAAACATGAGTTAGTTATTTTTTTGTTTAGAGAGATTGATAGTTTATTGGGTCTGATCATTGGTATTAATTTCAATTTGATATCTTAAAAAATTGGGTCTATAATCAATGGTATCAATTTGTATGAGCCAGAAATAAGCCCAGAAAATGTATAATACGCTGCGTGTTTAAGGGTTAAATGAAAACTTATTTGATTAATTTCAGTATAACAGACATAAAGTTGGAATCTCGGGCGGAGAACAAGTCGTCTTTGAGTGTGGAGTCCGGCAGTTCGGGAGCAGGTCACTCCAGCCACCGGGGACTAGCGTGGACGCCCCCGGCTTCGGTTGAGGGCTCCACTCCCACCTGGACAGAAGGTACACCATCGTTTACTGAATCTTCTAGTAGCGGGGATATGGGTGAGTTTGGTTCTTAGTTTGGGAGACCCTTTGTTTGCTTTGGATAAAAGTATCACACAAAAATTGTCTTTTTTTAATGGTATCACACATTTTAAGTTGCATAACTGTATCAATCTTTCTTGTCTCACAGTACATTCAAGTGTTATACATCGTTTTTAAGAAAATTTCACAGAAAAAGATGACTCAGTTTCAACTAATAACAGATTTATGTGTGATATTTTTAATGCAGCATTTACTTTTTGCATGTATTTTTTCTTCTTAGATTAATCAAAATTAAAAAATTATTATGTCTACTCCAAAGTTTTTTATTGAAGCATTTTATTTATAAAAAAAATAGCTACAATTGTTTCAACCCTTGAGTTTAGGGTCATCTTCAGGCTAGAAGTACAAAAACATGTAAGGAAATTACCTAATTACAAATTGGTTAAGCTTACCTAAAATAGTCAAAAAATTTAAAAACAAACAACACGGACTACATTATAAACATACACATAGCTTATAGATAAAAAATTTTAAAAATAAGTATAGGTACAGACATCTATTGGACATTTAAATAAATTACTTAAAATTTGTTAAAATAATAAAAAGATTTTTAGTATTGATATCTACAGATAAGAGAAATTGATTAATTTTTATAATTAAGAATGAAATCGAACGTATAGATGGCCTAGTTTAAAAACAATAAAACAAATAAATTAATTTAAATATTAAAAAATAATTCTATGAATTACTATTTATTTAATAGGGGTTTGAGGAAATTTGGATTGGAGTTTAGGATGTTATGGAATATAAACTCCAATCCAAATTTCCTCAAACCCCTATTAAATAAATAGTAATTCATAGAATTATTTTTTAATATTTAAATTAATTTATTTGTTTTATTGTTTTTAAACTAGGCCATCTATACGTTCGATTTCATTCTTAATTATAAAAATTAATCAATTTCTCTTATCTGTAGATATCAATACTAAAAATCTTTTTTATTATTTTAACAAATTTTAAGTAATTTATTTAAATGTCCAATAGATGTCTGTACCTAAACTTATTTTTAAAAATTTTTATCAGTAAGCTATGTGTATGTTTATAATGTAGTCCGTGTTGTTTGTTTTTAAATTTTTTGAATTTTTTAGGTAAGCTTAACCAATTTGTAATTAGGTAATTTCCTTACATGTTTTTGTACTTCTAGCCTGAAGATGACCCTAAATTCAAGCGTTTAAACAATTGTAGCTATTTTTTATAAATAAAATGCTTCAATAAAAAACTTTGGAGTAGACATAATAATTTTTTAATTTTGATTTATCAAAAGTCCAATATGAGAATGGATCTCGATCACAGTTACTTCTTAGATTAGTTTATTGATTATTCCATTTTTAAATTTTTCTGCACTATCCTTTTTATTATTTTTAAATTGATTAACTGGATCCAATAGCCTATTGTTGAAATATTTATCTTTCTATAATAATATTAAACATTAGCAGTTTTCTATTGTCTACCAATTTAGGTAATTTTTATGCGGGTCGTTTTAAATAAATTTAGTTAAATTTAATATTATGTTGAAGAGTAGTGACAAGAGTAGTCATAAAGCTGTGAACAAAAATAATTCAGGATTTAAACATAAAACTCTTTATAAAACTGTTTATTGGGGGTAAGTTGATATGTACGAATTCTAACGCAAGAAAAATCGTTGAAGACGTCATTAAATTTTGCCTTATTTAAAAAAAAATCTAAAAGGTAATTTATCATAAAAAAATATACAAACTTGACAAAGATGGACCAAAATTAGTCATGGAGGATGTATAAAAAGTGTACAAGAATTTTCCAATAAATTACCCCCTCGATACAATTGTGTTAAAATCGAGGTTAAAATTATATACCTAATTCTATTTGAAATGACCCATATCGATAGTTTGTAATAATCAATAACTAATCTCTGTATTTTTTTTTGTTAAAATCTAATAAAAATTTAAAAGGTTGTTTTTTGGAGTTCCTAGATACGTTTAAATCATTATTAAATATATCTTATAATATACCGTGCGGTCTAAAAGTCACTCCCCTCTTAACTTTTGAACGAGTTGAGATATTGACTTCAAATTTAAAACACTTAAATAAGACAACCCGAACTATCTTTTCAAATAAACATAATTGATATTTTCATTTCTTAAAATGTGGGCAGGGGGCATGGGGGTTTAAATAGAAGAGGGGTCTTGTGATACATCATTTTAAAGCATATTATGTCCTCTGTTTAAAAATATATTATATTTTGGGTTTAAAATGAGGTTGAAAATGGGTTTTTCCGCTAAAATATGAAATTTTGAAAAATTTATTATTTTATGTTTTAAAAAACGTGAATTATACTTTTAAACTAATTTTAATTGATATAAAAAATTTACAAAAAAAAATCTTAAAGAGTCCAAAAACAATTATTACAAAAATTAAAAAACAAAAATGAAAATTAAAATTTGTCATTATCTCAAAACCATGTTTTTTACCTTAGTGCTTTTTACTTATAAGCCGACGATTTTAATAGTTTATGTTCAAAAATGTTTGAGCGTATCTAAGAATAATATTTACATTACCTATAATATGTGCGTATCAAACGTGTAATATACCATATTTTATCTACAATGTCTAGAAATTTTACATTTTTTTAAATAGCTCTCCGTTTTATAGAAAACTTTTATGAAAGTGCTGTAATAATTTCATTATATAACACAATTCCAATAATAATTGTATTATTTAACACAATTCCAATGTAAAATTGTTTAATCATAGTTCGATACATAACGGCCGTAGATAAAATATAGTTATTTTTCTTAAATATCCAAAACGTATAAGACAAATTAAAAAAATATATCCAACAGATTTTTTTAACATAAAAAACAAATTAATATCACGTTTTGACTTTTTTACAATCTGTTTTATCAATGTAAATTATTAATTATCTCTATGAGAAAAGACGACGCGCAGAGCTCAGTCGGTGTATATAGTGAGCTATAATGGCGTATTTATAAAGATCTGTTGGATAAAAAATAGTAAAACCATAGTCTAAGCTAAAGAGGTATACAGGCTGTCCGACAACACCACTCAGGCATACGACAAGTTCAAAGAAGCACAAGAAAACCGTAGAGTCCGCCATCAACTGCCTCACAACAGAAATGGTGAGTTCCAAGTACAAAAAATCTCTCAACCTTACAAAATAATTTCATATTTTAAAATTCTAATTGATAAATACAAGCATTTACAATATAATACTCAGCTTTTTGATAATCAATTAAAAACTTTTGAGTAAAATGTATATTTGTATATTTTGGTTGGTTCTTTTTTATGTTGGTTTCTTATTTGATATTCGTTTGAAGCCCTCTATCGGCCAAATCATCAAAATCCACCCAGATCATACTAAGAAGAGCACATGAAATACAGCTTTTTCGAAATTATACAATACGGAGAAAATAAAGATCAAGTCATGTCAGCGTTGATCTAATCGTTTTATCTTTGTTTCTTCCGTATACGTATAATCTCAAATAAGCTGTATTTATTTTAATATTTTGAAAATGCTTGAATTTACTGCTAACATTTATCAGTTGTTTTTTGTTTTATATTTATATACCCTTAAATTAGTAGCACTGATTACTCACTGTTACTCAGTTGTTATTACACGTAAAAAAGAACCTTTGGAAATATTAGACATAATTATGCAAAACAGAAAAAACTTTGGTCATAATTATGCAAAATAGGACATAAATAGGTCATAAAATTTACATTTATTTGATTGTATCTGAAGTCGCATTCTCGCGCTTTAACTTTATTAAACTGTTCAACCTTGGTTAATATATTAACTACAGTTAAATCATTCTTGCGATATTACAAATTACTATGACGTCATCTATGACGTTGCATTAACTAAACCGTACGACCAGCCTTTTGAGATAGTTGAATGTGATGTTATATATCTGTCTCTTTC
Source organism: Brachypterus glaber (assembly GCA_958510825.1). Lineage (NCBI taxonomy): Eukaryota > Metazoa > Arthropoda > Insecta > Coleoptera > Kateretidae > Brachypterus > Brachypterus glaber. The sequence continues at coordinate 36,106,114 of OY294049.1, forward strand.
CAAGCCATCGCTTGTCATTTTGAAAGTTGGAAAAACGGTTTTGTAATTTCGACGAAAAGTTTTCGTGAAACATAATACTTAATTCTTATTTGTTGCCATAATAGAGAAGTATTCAGACAAACTGGATTTATCCATAAATAATAACCATCTACATATCGTAGAGCCACCAGAAATATTAGAAGAATAAAAAAAGGTAAAAGAAATTTTAATAAATGATTTAGTGGATATACCTCACAAAATTTTAGTTCACTTTAAACTGCTGCAGTACCTGAACGATTGCATAGAAGAAGGTACAATACCAATTGACGAATTGGTGAAAAAGCCATGTGCTAGTAGTTCCAGTGGGTTCACCAAGGGCTCCAAAAAGCCATTTGGAGTACCAAGGGTGAAAGAAATACACAAGACATTGAAGCCACAATCCTGCTCTTTTTAAGGAATCAATATAAATAAAAAATATTGCAGTAAAATGATAACATTGTTGTTTCTCTTTTGTTCATAGTAACTATCTACAAACTGCTTTACAGCAACAGTTACCCAAGAAGTAAAAAGTTCCTCACCTTCTTTTTAAATAGAATCTGTTTTTCTTTTACTTAAAAAAATTACATTATTAACCATGACGTCATCAGTCTTGTTAATTTAAATTACTAGAGTTAAATCGTTGTTAATTGCGAGAATGCGACTTAAAAGCACACCTTTTTGTGTAATAAATTTTTGCATAAATGTGGTCAAATTTCGGTAAATTCTGTGTAGAATCACTATTCGCTCGTCTGTGTACACAGCCATCGTTTTTTTTATTGTTTTTTTGAACTCCAGCATGCTTTTTGTAGATTTCTGATTTACGCTTTTTAGCATAATATCCCTCATTTGACCTTATTGAGCCTTACTATTATAGTCCAGTCAAATAAAGAGGAATTCCTGTTTTGAAATTGCAGTAAATGCACAAGGGATGATATTTTAAAGTGTAGTAGTGGATGGTAACAGAACACTCCTGTTAGTTTTCCACCGTGTGATTTGCGTAAGGGGGGTCCCATTAAAATATCAGCCCGTGTGCATTTATTGCAATTTACATTTATTATTTGACTGGGCTTTTATTTTTTATGAATTTTGAGTATAAATCTTTCATTTTTAAAATTGAGTCATGCGTTTTACATGATCTTTCTTACCTAATTAATTGAAATCATTAAATATTTTAGTGCAATTAATTAGTAACTAACATTATTATTAAAATATTAACATAGGTAAGTAAGTATAATCATATTAGTTCCATAATTTTAAAATAAATCTAATAAAAATCCTAATAACTTTTATTTTATATATATTTTAGCCAATGCATGGGTTTTCGTTTCATCTTTTGTAGTGCACTAGTGATATAAACATATTATTTTTTAAGAAGTAATAACTTTTTTAATATTTTGAGTGTTCCATAAAGTTTTTACCAATATTTTGGATTTTTAAGTTATTTATGGTCTATAAAATACATAGGCACACAAAAAATGTCAATTACTCTTAACCAGACCATATTTTTACGTATTTTTGGGCGCTCAAAACGAATTTGACAGTGTAGAATGATAAATTATACATCCACATTTTAGACAAATCTGACTGAAACCACATTTCTATAGGACTGGTTTATAGCAGAGAAAAAGATGCAAGTCTCTTGCAAAACAACTTTACACTACAATATTTCTTTGACATAGAGACTTGAAATTTGGAACAGATTTTGTTTACTACTCAGAAAATCTTTGTTCCAAATTTCAAGTCACTGGGTCAAAGCGTTTTTGAAATATCGTAGTGTAAAATTGTTTTACAAGCGACTTGCATCTTTTTCTCTTCTCTAGGTACCTAGCCTAATTCTCGTGTTTTTCGAAGTGCTCTAGCACCTAAGTTATTGATTTTCTGGAGTTGTACCCGTAGAAATTTTTAATCGGAACGTCGAGAACCATAACATAAAAAAGTCCAAAATTTATCCAAATCTGATCAAAACAAGCGAACTTTTTGATTATCAAATTCGTTTTCAGCGCCCAAAAATACATAAGAAAAATATAGTCTTATTAGTATTAATTGAACTTCATTTTTTTGTGGGCCTGTGTTATGGACCTAATATAATATATATATACAGGGTATACATCCAAAAATATGAAAAAAAGTTTCTATAAAGTTTTGGTCCGGAAAGGAGCCGTAAGGGAGCTAAGGCGCTTCGAAGATGACATATTGAAACGGAAACACATATAAAGTTTGTGGCAAAAATGTGTTAAGCCTAATACATTTTTCCGTCTACGGACGCCTCTGGATAAATTTAAAAAAAATATTAACATAAACTTGTTGCCCTTATTAATACTAGTATACATGCAAAAGCTCGTTGCTCTAGCTTAAAGGGTACCATTGTTATTAATTAAAAACCTTATTTTTATTACAATTTTAAAGGGCTGTAGCTCCCTTAGGGCTCATTTGCGGACCAACCTTTATAGGATTTTTTTTTTGATATTTTGGGATGCAGAATCACCTCTTAAATTTTGCCTTGGCAGTTATTGATCACTCTATATATTATATGACCAAAAACTAAAGTCGTGTCATTTTAAGAATGCGAATGGTAGGAATTATCACGGACAAACTTAATATTATCTATCTCTTCTATTACTACGGAGTAACACGGAGCGCTAAAACGTTGGTTGAAGTAAGATACACCGTACGTCCATAGGAAATTGCGCTCTCTATAAAGGAGTTCAACAAGAATATCAGCGAACGGCGCGTCGTAACTTAAAATGTGTTCAGTCAACATCTCATAGGCGCCGTGTTTTGTCATTTTATCTATTGCTTTCCCATTTTGAAAATATTCAAAATTTCTAGAAACCTTGTATTCATGCAAAAATTTTCAATTTTTTTTTGCATATTTCTACGTTTTATGTGGATATAAATCTATTTCAAGCAAAAAAAATATCGGTCAGTCGATCGGTCTGTCCGGGAAATCTTTTGGGCACGATAACTTAAGAACGCTTTAAGCTAGAGACTTGAAATTTGGCATACAGGTATGTTACCAAAAGTTCTCGCTCGGGATTGTTTTTGATGAACATTGGGGTGGGGCAAATGGGGAAAAATACACTTTTTTACAAAAATTTGAAAATTGCTATATAGGGGTTTTTAAGGTTGCTGAAGTTGAATCTAATAATAAAAATTTTCCAACTCCACCCCCGCAGGGATGAGGGGGTAAATATTTTTAAATATTTTCGATATTTTCGTCAAAATTGGTATATAGGGGTTTTTGGGGTCGACAAATATGAATCTGATAATATAGGTATAGGGGACTACTTGATACGGACTGCATTCGCATTCTTAAAAAGACACGACTTTATCTGGATCAGATACATCAAATTCAACATTTGACATCAGTTTACAAACGTAACAAATATTTTTTGACTAGACGGGCGTAAATTATTATTTTGCCGCCCTAGGGCGTAAAAATCTGCATTATGGCCCTAGGGTCAAAAAGTTAGTGAGAGTGATTTATTCCCGTTTTTTTTTTTTAAAATAGAAAATCCAAAATTCTGGTACCAAAATGAGCTTTGCTTTTGTTACAATTAACCATTTTTCCTCTGTGTACACAAACGTCTACAGAAGCCAAAATTGAAAAATTTATTCGAATTATTTGTTATTTCTCGCTGACTTGTTTAAATTTGGATCGAAAATCAGGAACGTATGAAGAACCGCGTGGATACGGATTACAAATGAAAAGGACTGCCGAAAATTGCCTGTTTTGAGTGTAATAGCACACTGATTCATTTTTTTTACATCATCTTTCATTATAGTCTAAGAGCTGATGATAATTTTCAACAGTTTATTTTTTCCCGGCTGAATTTTACACTTGTGTCTTAAAGTACATTCTTATTAAGCTATTTATATTATATCTGTAATACCGGGTGAGTTTTATTCATGTCAATTTAGATTAATCTTCATTCGATAAAAACGAAACTTGGGTGATTTATATCATTTTACATTGGCTATAAAATGGCGAATTTAATTTTTTGTTTCACTTTCGGTTTCGCCGGAAGTGGCACAAATATGTTTTTTTAATGGAACACCCTGTAATTTTTTACATTTTTGAGTTCAGCCGAAAATTCTATGCATAAAAAACTGATTGTTTTTTTCTACTTTTAGATTTTTCGTTTTTATCGTATAAAAACGAGATACACATAATTTATCTTATTTTTACTTACTGTGACTCCATAAGTTAATTTTTTTTGGGCTTCTAGCACCCAAAGGAACCGGATCTAGAATCTGGCAATTTCGAAATAGCTTAATTCCAATGTACATGAATGACATAATATGTACAGTACATTCGGGAGAAAGTAAGCTGTTAAAACTATTCTGAGACTAGGGACAACATTCATAAAATTGCAGACGTCATTTAATTAATTATGGATAACCCGAGAGATAACCCCTTATAGTTTCGCTTCAACACTAATATTGTGCTTAATGGATTTTGGTTTGTGAAATAAAATTACTTGTATTGGCGCTGAAAAAATTGTGCACTTAAATCAACGAACTTATAACTCTTTTCTCTAGAATACGCATACCGTTAATATAAAGTATCGCCAACATCTCGGTTTGTTTGTAAACCAATAGTAGGTATATTCAGGCCTGAACAATAACAGTTACCAGTAACTATTATTGTTGTCTCTGTTAGAACAAAGCTGTGCGAGTAAGACAGACAAATGTATATGTTGGCTACGCTTTTGTCAGTTTTTACAAATGAAATGCCTATTCTAGAGAGAAGAGTTATTAGTTCGTTGACTTAAATTGAGATTTTGTTTTGTTTGAAAAATGTCTAGAATCTAGACTCTAGATAGATTTAATTTCACAAAACTAGGTCCAGATGTGTTTTGTTTTACAGATTGAGTGTGATATATTTTAATTTATTTTAAATCTATTATTTTTATATACATTTTTTTATTTATAGCACTATGAGAAAAGGCAATTCATTTTAAGGTGGAGGGATATTCCTTAAATACATTTATATTGGTATATTTTAAATACAGCATTTAATTTTTGATTAGACCTAGTCAATCGGCCACAGCGCCCAAGCGCACCCATCCTACTTTACCTTGCCCATCAGCCATAAGGACTCTAGATTAGTCAAGTCTAGTTCATCAATTCAATTCAGTTCGTCAATCAGCCGTACGATGATGTGCATGCGTTGTTGCCAAATTTATCGGTTTATATGCCTTAAAATGTCTTATCAAAGGTTAAACATGCTGTATATTTTAATTTCATGGTTCATTGTATATAAGAATATTGTTCCTAATGTTATTATTAATTTTATCTATTGTATTCGGTTTTAATAATTATATTTTTCGAAATTAGTGAATATTCCAATGATTTATAGTCCGAGAGCCCACGTCCAGTATATTTTTTCTATTACCTCACCCTTGAGACTTTGTATATGTGTTCTTTATGTCCAGTCAAACAACTTCTTACATTAGGAAATTCTCGGTACCGGGGCGTTTATCTTTTTTGGACCAACCCTTAACTTTAGGGCGTCCGACGACGGTATTGCCCAAAAATTCTACTGGGCGTGGGCTTCCCGACAATTATGTATATTTATAGTTACTCAAACTAGTTCTTGAGTTTCGAAAATTAGAGATTAGGTTAAACAATTGTATTTTTAAACATTCCATATTGAGTGGAAAAAGATAATAATGCTTAGAATTTTTATACACCCAAGGGTGTATCCTGCAGTATCTTTTAAGATGGGAATATATTATTTACATATACGGTGTATATAAAAAAGATATATAAAACTGCAAAGCCAATAAGTTTTGATTGGCCCCTAACGTTTTCTGATATAATAATAATTTGTGTGTAATATATTGTAAAAAATATAAATGTATATTATTGTTTTTAGTTAATTTTATATATTCCCCTTAGCAATAATTGTAATAAATAATCATATTGTGTTCTTTAATCAGTAACATAAATTGTTATAATTGTACATTTTATTATTAGTTAATTAATTAGTTAATTTATCATTAAACATATTTTTACATCACATATTTAATTTTTTTTTTAATATTTTTAATTTTCTGACGTTTAAAGAGTACCTATATAATGCGATTACTTAAGTTACTTTAGTTAATAATTTATATGAAAAATAAATAACACTGCTCAACACTGTGCCGACACCATTTTACAGTGTTTTTTTGCTTATAGTTGTAGTAAAAAATAATAATTAAGGATCAATTTTTTTTTTGCCGTGAATTGGTTTGGATTTGGCTTAGAGCCCTATTAATAATAGAGCTCTAAGCCAAAAAAATATTTTAAATCCGATTTTTTTGACTTAGAGCCCAATAATAGAGAATCAATCCACGACAAAAAAAGAAATAATTATACCTAATTTTTTTTTACTACAACTATAAGTAAAAAAACATTGTGCGCTTTATCTCAAAAAACGAGCTGTTCAAGAAAAACGGAAAAACGTTCCGAAATCAGCGCATCAAATATAGCCAGACGCAACTAAAAGCTCCTCGGCAAATAAAAGAGCAGTGTAATTGGAGGAGGTTAATTTCAAAACGTAGTTTGTGACAGAGCAGCTTGTCAATTAAATGACAATCAAATCTGATTTGTCCACTATTTGACAAGCGGCTCTGTCACAAAGTCAAAAATTACGTTTTGAAATTAACCTCCTCACTGATAAGTTATCAATGATAACACACATATTTTCTATAAAAAATAAAGGTGAATTTACCTAATGTTGTTGTGTTAAGTTTTAAGATCCAACACTACTAATCATACAAAGAATTTATTATTTAACGAATGATTGGTATTTTTGGTAAAACTAAAAAAAAAAATGGTTTGTCGTACTTAAGAATCACTTTTAAAAGACCATATGTATGATCAAAATGTCACATGTTAATAATCCAATTATATTTTTTCTTATCTAACAGTAGAGGAAATGCGCCTAATTTCGGATGGTTTCCAAATTTCGGATAGTAGT
>OY294049.1:36113301-36259457 GCA_958510825.1 Brachypterus glaber
TTTTGTGAGTTTCAAATTTAACACGGTGGCAGTCCCACCCATTAGGATGTTTTTTCCGTCCAACCGTTTTTTCATTTTTTTTATCTTAACCTCCCCAACCATTCAAATATGATTCTACTATAAAGAAATTACCTAGGTCACAGCGTTCAAAAATAAAACTAATGTTAACGGCAATGAATCACATATGCTTCATGGGCGTGTGGATGGGGTAAACGTATCATGAATCACATGTGATGCATGGGACTGTCAACGTGCTAACTTACACTATTGGTTCGGAAACCTGCCTCCAAAAAAGTGAGTTTTGGCCCGTTAATTTATAACCCTTCCCTTTAGAGGAAGTGTATATGGGTAAATCCATGGTAACTGCCGTTATAACCGCAGAAAAAAATACACTTCCTTTTAAATATTTTATTAAATTATTACTTTTTAAGAAACAATCTTAATAATAAATAACAAACAATCTTTAATAATATTGTAATAATAGTTATTTATGGTACTAGTGGGTAAAGTAAGATATTGCCCATGAGAAAATTAACCTGCGAAACGTCAGCCAAGCAGGTTAATTTTCGGTTTACCCATGAAGCCATACAAGGTTTTATCCAATATATAGCTTAGGAATTCATATTTTTATTAAAAATTTTAATGACATTTACAAGAAAATAATTTGACAAGTGACAGTTGAGTGGTTAAAATAAATAATTATCCACTCAATAAAGTAAAAGCCACGCGGGGCTTATTATTGAGTTTATCTATTTAAAATAAAACTGGTAATTGTCTTATTATCTGTATGTATTGGATAAAATATTTTAAAGAAAGTGTAATTTTTTCTGCGGCTATAACGACAGTTACCATGGATATACCCATAAATGGAACGAGTTATGTAATAATGTGCTAACCCACATTTCGCTTAACCGATTTTTGTACCCGTATAAATACGAATAAAAAAACGCTGTTATGTTATGTAATTCTATTATGCTACTAGGCCCCATAATTTTGACGGCCACGATTTGTGTGGCCATATTTGGTACATATGTGGGTTAACACGTTTATGTATAACACCATCCATATTACTTTATGTTCATAGGGACTAGATGTTTAATCTCCATACTAAACAGACGTTACTGGGCCAAGATTTCTAAGGGAGTTGTTAAATTCTCATATAACCGAAAATAGAAATCATAAAATGGATCAAAAAGAAACCTCAAAGCGACTAAAAGGCAATTAAATATTAACATTTCTCGTTTTTCGGATATTTTTTTTGGTTTTCGTAATTGGTTTTGATCAGGGCCGGATTCAGGGCGTCCAGGAAAAGTCCAAACCAAGCGAAAATTTTCTGCCAGGGGTTAAGCTTTTTTTTCAGAGGCGAGGACTTTTGGAAAAAATGGGGGGGCCAGGAATAAAGTTTCCTCGGGGCCGGTCTGGCTTCGTCCAACCCTGGTTTTGATTAAACAGGCCTGTACCTTTATAACTATTGTTAGTCCTTAGATATTAATTTAGTATGTGGATCAAATATTTCATCCGTATGGTGTAGAGTATGTAAATGTTGACTTAGGACCTGGATAGAGTTTTTTTTTGGAAATATGTTGGCAAAAAACGAATTTTTACAATAATTGTTTTTAGATTAACTAAATTGTTAGCATGAACAACATTTTAAATAACTGATAAATTGTTTAAACGGCTTAGTGGAATATGGCTTGTAAAATATAAATATTTCAACACATTATACGTATTATTTCTATAGTTTAGGACCCTTCCAATATTGTTTTCTTAGCATGGACTTCACATAGATAAATATAATATATTAGTATATTATACAACAGTTGTATTACAACTCCCAACTAAGTAAATAAAAAAATACACAAATGAATAAATTTTTTTCCGATTTGAAAAAGATTAATTTTTATTTAACCTTCTAGCTTTTATCGGTCACCCCTTTAAATTGTACGAAAATTCTTAACCGATTAAAAAATAAAATGTTGAAATACTTTGCCCACAATTTGGGGTCATGTACTTAAACATTTTTTACCCAAAATGTAATTCTTTATAACAAAAAGCATGTTTGAGGATCTAAAAACACAAATTTTCGCGAATATTTTTTAAATTTTTTTATTCCGTTATCGACAGTAGGTGGGATTTTAATATAACCCTACATTTTAAATTTCCTTCATTTTTAGACGCATCTTTGAGAAAACCCAGAAGAAGATAACCACCAAAAGGTATCGAAATCGAAAACCAATAAAAATAATTCTTGGTCAGTATTGTACATTAGCAAATGGATTTTATTCCAATCAAGCTCATTATCTGTTAATAGAACATAATGAGTCATTATTAATGAGAGTATCCACCTAGTATAAAGAAGTACGTATGATAAATTTGGGAAGGAAGTTACATTTCTTAAATATAAGAATTCTTAAGCCCTAAAGCTATAGCCCTAGGGCTCTTAAACATTATTTATTAAACTTGGATTCCTTTTTAAGTTAATTGTTTTGAAATCAGTGATAGTAAATATATTAGGTAAAATAAAACAGATAGTTTAAGCTATCAGGGTGCCTACATGACTCTTAAGAGAGAATTCCCTGTAATAATTTAGTTAGTAGTTTACATTTAGTTTTTTTTTTTCATTAAACTTTTTATTCCGATTGAAGCAAATTCTTGATCTGATTGAGTCTATCTTGTCATGTGAACCAATGGGATTGGTAATTCTTTTAATTCGGTGTGAAAAGTTTGAGGAATAAAACAGAGCGTTTTTTAAGGAAGTGTATTACCTACGATCTTTGTTTGCTAAACCTTTTAAAAAATAAAGATAATCACTTCAAATTTGGCATAAGACTACCTTATTATATTAGTTAATATTACAAAAAAAAAACAATCGCATTTTTTGACACAAAAATTGAAAAGTGATAACCTTAAAAAATTGTTTAAAACAGCCCAATAAAGATTTTTTTTTGCTTTAAAATGAAGATCTCCTTTCCATTTAAAAAAATGGCCCCTACGCCCACCTGCCCACAGTTTAGGAGCTGAAAGTATAAAATATATGCTAAAATAGTTTAAGTTGTCTTATTTAGTTCTAAATTTGAAGTCGATATCTCAACTCCTTCAAAAGTTAAGGGGGGGGGGTGACTTTTGGGCCGTTCTGTACATTAAATCGTTTACCGATTATGTAGTTTTTGGCACTCCTTAAAAAAAAGCTCTGGAATAAAACGCCCAAATTATGCAATTTTCACGCAATGCAATTGAATCGTTTTAAATTACGTGAAAATGTTTTTTTTTTATCCCTTACCCTCCAGGGTGTCACAATTGTGACTTCTTTATTTTTTCTTTAAGGCAATATTAATCCAACATGCTTTTATAGACTTCCTATGTATGCAAAAAATATGCAAATTTAATTAAGTAAAATATAGCTCTCCTGAAACTCTAAGGAAACAAAAACTCGAGCAAAAACTAAAAAATATTGGTTTATTTTTTCTTTTTTCTTCTTTTTAGGCATAGCAAATATAAAAAACACAATTAAATTGAAAAATTGTCATTAGTTTAGTCTCGGGAGGGTAAGGGTTATGCAAGCAACGAAAGAACTAGTTTTGAAGGCACCCTGATTAATAGAAATAATTCCGGATTATTTCTTTAACGGCTAAATATATTATGAAAATAATCTATATTAGCTGCTGAACGCATTTTAATGTAAAAACTTTGCTTGTATTATGATAATTCAAGCCAAAGTTTTATACATCGTCATGTAAGGATTATAGTGTTCTATATCCATAGCAAATCCAATGGATATAGAACACTATAATCCTCACATGACATGCCAAACTAAATAAATATTTCAATGATAACCCCAATAAAAAATATGATCTATCAATTTAAAAAAAAATAGTCTAATATTTATTACATTAAAGTAATTAGTAATTTAGCATTACTAACTACAAAAGTATAATTATAATTTAATTTGTATATATTAATAATAATCAGAAAAGAAAACGCCAAATACATTGTATAATACTTTTAATTTTTAAAGTAATTTCACATAATATTGTAAGATTTTTTTCAAATATATGAGTTTAACGGCGGCCATATTTGAGGGGTCCATAAGGACTTGATCCACTTCTGCTCTAAACCCCTCATTTAAAAGTTCACAAAAATTTAACGAGAAGACACTACTGGCAGACGGACGCCGTATACTACAGGGTTATTCTTTTAAATGGTACATCCCCCGTAACTTTTGAACGAAATGAGATATAAACTTTAAATTTGGAATATGTTAATCACACAATAAAAATTATTTTTTGCCATATTTTTTATTTTTTTATTCGGTAAAGTGGCGCCAGGGGGACAATGGGGAACAATATTTCAAATGACACCCTAAGTCTTGTGATACGACATTTTAAAGAGCAAAATACTCCATTAAAGATTTTTTTTCTTCAAAATTATTGAAATTTCTAATATTTTGTGCATAAATATTAAAAAATTTACATGAAAATGAAAAATAATAAGTCTTAACATGATAATACACCATGTATTAACTATTTGGACCTTTTTGCGCAAAATTTCCAAAAAAATATTAAAAAATAAATAGTTATATGGTTAAATAGAGAATTTTAAGCTCTTTAAAATGATGTATCACAGGACCTAAGGTGCCATTTAAAATATTGTCCACCACTGGCGCCGCCTTAAAAAATTGAAAAATATGACAAATGATAGTTTTTGTTGTGTGATATGCATATTCCAAATATAAAGTTTGTATATCATCCCGTTCTAAAGTTACGGTGGGTGTACCATTTAAAAGAATATCCCTGTATAGAAACCTATTATTCGCTGCAATTTTACATATTATAACTAGTACTCTAGCGTTAAAACTTTAGCGGTAGAGTACCAGTTACATGTATAATCGCGACAGTTGATAGAATTCTATAGCGCACGGAGCCCGCCTGCCAATTTGTAAAAATTTCGTAAAATTTTTGTAACTTTTAAATATGACCTTCGATGAACTCGTATATTATCTTATAGATTAAATTTATGTTATTTAATTAATAAATTTTAATTCACCTTTTCATCACTATTTTTTTATTACTTTGAAGTAATTAAATTATTTTATTTAATTATTTTGCCTGCCCACATAATTTTAATATAGAGCAATTTTATTTATGTAAAAATTAAGTTGAAAGAATAACTTCTCTCATTTTTCTTGTTAGTTGAGACTCAGGATCGCCCAAATTTTCTAATAAATTAAAATGATCAGCGTCCACCAACATTTCTTCTGATTTTATTCCATTTTTGACTAACTTTTCATTAAATTCTTTACCTTGATCTTTAAACGCAGGACTGTCGTTTTTAGCAAGAACTACGAAAAAACTTGCCTTTATATTCTTTGGTAGTTCTTTTAGCAATGGACTTATGTCTTCAGCGGCTTCATGAGACAGTTTTAATGGTACATTAAGGTATGTGTCTATGATTGGGGTTAAATCATAAATGCCAACCAATAAAAATGCATGCTTTATTATATTTTGGTCTTCTTTGGATAGTTTTGAGTAACTGTTTATAAAATATAATGCTATCAAAGTAGCGCCTGCACAATGACCACTAAGAATTACACCCCTAAAAAGTAAATATACTATACTTTAATCCCAGGGTATATTTTGATCATGACTTTTTTGAAGTCAGAACAAACCAAATCAAAAAATAAGTAATATCAAAGTGTACCTGGAATGAAAGTATCCCAACCCTTGCGACTTTACAATCACGCTGAAAAAACTCTGGAAACATTCTAATAACATTTTGTAATCATGCTGTTACCAGAGTATTTCCAGAGTGTATTTGTGCCCTTTATCCATAACGTTCCCAGAGTAAAAACAGAGCGTTTTCAGAGTGTTTTCGTTTGGACTTTTTTTTTTTTTTAAAGTCCAAACGAAAACACTCTGAAAACGCTCTGATTTAAAAAAAAAGTCCAAACCCACTTTGGATCTACTGTGAATCAAGCCTGGAACCACTCTGATTCAACTCTGACAAAATGGCACAAAACCACTCTGGAAACACGTTGGCAGCAGAATGTTTTCAGAGTGTTTCCAGAGTAAGTTGAAGGTCGCAAGGGAAGTTGACGGTAATTGTTATTATTCAGTTTTTAGCAAAAAGTCGGTGAATTTTAATTGTAATTTATATATTTGGTGTTTAGTGGGATGTGGGACGGCGTATGTGTTAACAAATTTATAGATTTCCTACGTTTCGGATAGGGTTTATTCCTTCATCAGGGCTTTCTGAAATTATTAGACATCAAATACAAGGGAACGACCATTATACCATTGGGAAATTATTAAAAATTGAAGCTGGAACTCCAAACGTTGAGCTTATTTTGTATTTGGTTTAGTGTTGAAAATATGTACGTGGCACATTTTATTTGTTGCAAATATATTTCAGAAAGCCCTGATGAAGGATAAAACCCTATCCGAAACGTAGGCAATCTATAAATTTGTTAAAACATACGCCGTCCCACATCCCACTAAACACCAAATATATTAATTGGCAAGGACACAAACTCGCTTCATTGTAATTTATTAAAAAAAAAAACGGAAAAAAGTGAAAATATATATGGGGAAGACCTGAAAGGTTTGGAGAATTTAATTTTTAAATTTTGGTGGGCACCATGACCTAAAAACGATCTTTGTAAACACAGAATATTCGTAGAATCATACAACAATTGTGGATTTTTGGTATTGATCCCAATATTTATTTTAAGAATATTCTAAGAACTACCCGGACAACCTTTGCTATTTCACGTGGAAGTCATTATGACATCATGTAATGATTTTCTCCGAGTTCATGAACGCATACAGATGACTCCTCATTGTAAAGTCATTACGAGATCATGTCATGAAGATCTAGCAGCGGTCTACGGAATGCGCAAATTTTAAATTAACCGCGAAATTTAAAAAAAAAGAAACACACCTTTTCGCAAATATCTTGAAAACGCGAAGAGATACCAAAAAAATAACGAAGAAATCAACCCCCCCTAGACATACACCCCACATAAATCCATTTTCAACAACTTGAGGACACCGGGATTTTCCCAGTGGGAACGTTCCAAGGTGACTGGGGGCACTAATTCCTCTAGACTAAAGCCTCCAGATATCTACGGCTCACCATACCAATCCGATAATGTGTATCGAATTAGCTGATCAGTAAGTTAATTACTAGTTATTACCAGTAGTATATCCTTATAAAGACGGCTACATTTTAATACTAGTATTCCTTTATTCGTTTAAAAAGTTTAGTAAGTGGTAGAAAATAACATGTGGCGCCACCTATCGCATAACGCTGTCAAGTGCACTGAAATTTAAACATTACAGGAGCCTGTACTATTCGGCAATCATTCTCAATCGAGTCCCGGGCAACATTTGCTATTTCACGTGGAAATCATTATGACATCATTTAATGATTTAACGTTAAATGTATACACCTCATAACAAACTCACAACATGATCACAAAATCATGAGATGTGCTCATCATGATGTTCGTGGAAATCATAACATGATGCTCTCATGAGGCCTATATGATTTTATGAATGTTGTCCGGGTATGTTATGGTATTCGGAAACATACCTTGATTTACACAATTTAGCATATTCTAAGGATTTTTGAACTGCTTTTTCTATTTGAATTATTATTTCGGGTATAGTTAATTTCGGGCATATCTCGTAACCAATCGTAATAGTTTTAATACCGTCGTTATAAAAACCTCTGGCTACGCTGGCATGTATATCGTGGGTGCACGATGGTTCTTGCCAATAGCCCCCATGAATAAAAATTAGTACTGGTGCATCTAAAAAAAAACATTATGAAAATACACTGCAAAAATTAAAGGTCTATTATAGATTATAAAAATCTATGGTCTGTCTTACTCTATAAAAAAATTCTGATGAAAACTTGTTTCAATGCATGTAGGATGAAAAGTCCAAATTTTTTAAAAATGAGATTTTTATACCATTAAATCAACATTTCAAGGGCTATCAAATAGGGCATAAAGCATGTGTCAAGGTCTTTTACTTTTTCCAAGGAAATTGTTTTATATCCAAAAAATATGATTTCCGTCAAAAAAAAAAATCTGTCTGTCGGTCGGTCTGCGTGTCCGGAAAATTTGTGACCACGATAACTCAAGAACGCTTCGGGCTGAAGACTTCAAATTTGGACCATAGGTTGATTATCTAAAGTTTTAGGCTGGGATTGTTTTGGTAAAAATCGGGGGTAAGGGAACGTTCAAGTATTACGTAACGCAAATTTTGATGTTGTTTTTAAAAAATTGTTTTGGATCTAAATTTTTTGACGTTTAAATAAGAAGGAAATCATAAAACCAGTGAAAAAAATCTTTTTTAATTTATATTTTTTGCTTGCCCCCTCCCCCCGCATATTCGATGAGACCAGTGTTTCTGAGATTCTGTGAGTTGATATGTGTATAGGGAGTAAAGTACTTCACTCAAAAATCTCCAATTTGGAGGGGAAACAATTTTGTATTAACCCAAAAGTGTTGTAGATCTGTGTAATTTACCTTCTGGTAGGTCACATCCGAAAATATCCATACATTCCCTGGCACTTGAACCATATGGAATATTTAAGGTGGCTGGTATTTCTGTTCTTGCCTTTTTACTGTCTACAAATAATAATTAATTTTATACAGATCATGCATCAGTTTAGTATACCGGGTGAGTTTTATTTATGCCCACCCCCAAAATTAAGATTAATCTTCATTCGATAAAAACGAAACTTTGATGATTTATATAATTTTACATTGGCTATAAAATGGCGGATTTATTTTTTTTTCGCTTCTGGTTATGCCGAAAGTGGTATAAATATGTTTTTTTTAATGGAACAGCCTGTATTTTTTTACATTTTTGAATTCAGCCGAAAATTCTATATTCTATAAAAGACATTGTTTTATTTTTAACTTTTTTTTTTTTCGTTTTTGTTTTTATCGAGGGGTAAACCGCAGAGGAATTCAGGTGTACAAATTGGAGGTAATCTGGAGGAAATCTTTGAAGGTTACGAGGTAATCTGAATGAAATCTTTAAAGATTTTCTCCCTTTCAAAGGAAATCTTAGAAACTCGAGGTAATCTGGAGGAAATCTTTGAAGATTTCCTCATAAAAGGAAAGGAAAAAGTACAAAATTTTTGTCCGCGGTTTACCCCTAGGTTGTTATCGTATAAAAACGAGATTTTTATCGTATAAAAACGAGATATACATAACTTGCCTTCTTTTTACTTACATCATAAATTTGGCATAAGAAAAATAGCGGAAAAATAGTCTACAAATAATGGACATTAAAAAATAGGAGCTCAGGAGAAAAACCCGTTTTTAGCTTTAATTAGCTGTCACTGATCATTTTTTTTATTTTAATATTGCTTTTATATTTCTCTAAGCTTAAGTAAAAACAAGGTAAATTATGTAAATCTCGTTTTTATACGATAATCACGAAAACAGAAAAAAAATTAAAAAAAACAGTTACAGGGTATATATACACGATAGTCGAGTGAGTGACAGTGAAGAGGTCAGACGTCGCCCAGCAGATTTCCATTGAGTAAGATTATTTTGGTATATAATTATTCTAACTAACATATGCTCACTTGTAAGCTTGCTTGCTAAGTGCTGCAGCCCTTTTCACACTGTGGACTTAAGCCAATTCCCACGAACCGCTGAGGCTGGCGGTTTGGTGTGTTAAAGGTTCCCTGAGACCCCAACCACTAACAATTAGTGCTTAACACTACTGGCCCAGGAACCCCCCCCGACCAGGAAGCCCACAAAACCCCCAAAATCCCCCCCATCATCATCAGAGCCCCTGAAAAATGGCTAGCTTTGTCCCGCCATTTCAACTCGCAAAAAGTTAACATCCTCCACGCAAAAAATACCTCCGAAGGAGTTCAAATTCGCACACAGACCAGTGACGACTTCCGCAAAGTCACTAGGCACTTAGATGCAGAAAAAATCCCATATCACAGTTTTACCCTCCCGGAGGACAAGGCAATCCACGCCGTAATCCGGGGAATCCCCACCCAGATAGACGTCGCAGACGTCCAAGCCGCTCTTATCGAGCGTGGCTACCTCCCCACGTCAGTCGCGAGAATGACGCGTACTAAAGACAAGACCCCCATGCCCCTGATCCTAGTCATCCTTCCCAAGGTGACAGGACAACAGCACCCCATATTCAAAGAGACTAGGCTTTTACACCTAGTCATAAAGGTCGAAAGTCAGACCTATAAACCCAAATTCAGGCAATGTCACAAATGCCAACTCTTCGGCCACTCCCAGGCCAATTGCAACGCCCCGGCCAAATGCGTAAAATGCGCACAAGACCACCACACAACAAAATGTGAAAAACCCCGCCACACGGACGCAAAATGCGCCAACTGCCTGGGCCCCCACACGGCAAACTATCATAAATGCCCCAAACACCCATCAAACATCGCTCCAACCCGTACAAGGGTCATACCCCCAACCCAAAAATTCACCCCGGGCATCTCCTACGCCCAAAAGGCTACTAACGCCGCCACCCCACAACAACCCAAGGCGGCCCCAGGTCCCAGCGCAAATCCCCCCAATATTTTTGATCAATCCCAAATTTCAAAAATCCACACCTTCATGCAAGAATTCGCCAGCTTCATGCAGGCTTTTGGCTCCCTTCAACTACCCAATCTAGGCCCCCATAATGTCTAGACAAACAAAACCCAGAGCCCTTAAAATAGTCACCTGGAACGCTGATAGCCTCAATTCAAAAAAACCGGAACTCATAGAATTTCTACACGAAAATCAAATAGATATAGCCCTCATCCAAGAGACTGGTCTTAAACCACATCATAGGGGTACCATACCCAACTATTCCTGCTACCGTAACGATAGACTCCAGGACCGCAAAGGAGGCACAGCAATCTATATCAAAAAACACATATCTCACGATCTTCTTCATGCGCCCCCCACACAAAGCGATCAAGTCGAAACTACCTCCATATTCGTCAACATGCACGACAATTCCAAATTCAGGATCGTGTCCCTCTACAAACCCCCAAATAAGGAGGTCAGACCCGCCGACTTCGAAGGCTACTTTAACGACAATCATCCAACAATCCTAGCCGGAGACTTGAATTGCAAACACGCCCTTTGGCACTCTAGAACAACTACGGCCAACGGCCGTAGGCTTTACGAAATATTACAACGTAACCATATAATGGTTACCGCACCCGATTCCCCAACCCACTATGGCCACGGCCTTCCTGATATCCTTGACATCGTTTTGTATAAAAACACGACACTAAACATTAACATCGAACTAAGACACGAACTAAGCTCCGACCACCTTCCAATCATTATCACGGCAGGAGGCATACCAACCGCAAATCACACCAAAAAAACCGTTTACAACTTCTCCTATATATCCGAACTCCTAGAAAGCAACACCAAAATCAATTCAATAAATTCCGTCCAAGAACTAGATATTGCAGTAACCACCCTCACCAATACCATAAAATCCGCAATGGACAGCGCCAAATTAATCAAAAAAGTAGATATCCAAAACCCACAGGACCTTCCCCGAGATCTCAAAGACTTAATCAGAGAGAAAAACCGACTTCTTCGTCGTGCACGCACCCTCCAAGACCCCCATATTAAACGCGAAGCAAACAGACTTACCCAGGAAGTCAAAGACCGACTAAACGTACTAGCAAATTCCCGCTGGGAGGGAAAAATAAAGTCACTCAACCCCCAGGATAGATCACTTTGGAGAATGGCCAAAACCCTATCCCTCGACCACCAACGAGGCATGCCCCCAATTCACGGCGAAAGAGGAGTCGTCTACTCCACCCCCGAAAAAGCCGAAGCATTTGCTGACGCAATGCGGAAACAATTTCAACCAAACCCTCCAATCCCCCCCGACTCCGACTCCGAATCAGAGACCGACTCCGAGCCCGATTCGGACGACGAGAACTACGAGCAACTCATGCATGAAAGAGACATAAACCACATCTATAATAGAGTCACTAACCAAGTCGAAAACGACATTATCACCCCCACATCCCCCGAGGAAATCAAACGCATCATCAAAAATCTCCCAAAAAGGAAAGCCCCCGGTCCCGACCAAATACCGAATAAAATTCTTAAAATACTCCCCCGGAAAACCATTATGGAAATCGTTAACATTGTTAACGCAACGCTCAGACTGCGCCACTTTCCAAAGCCCTGGAAAAACGCAGACGTAATAGTAATCAAAAAACCCGGACAAAATCCAACTTTTGCTGAAAGCTACCGCCCCATAAGCCTCCTTTCCTCCCTAGGCAAAATAGCCGAGAAAGTCATACTAACCAGACTTCAAACTCTAGTTGAAGAACTAAATCTCCTTCCAAATGAGCAATTCGGCTTCCGAAGCAGACACTCCACAGTCCACCAGGTAGCTCGCCTGGTAGACTCTGTAACGGACGGACTAAATAGGCGCGAAGCCGCGGGACTGATCCTCCTGGACATCGCAAAAGCCTTCGATAAGGTTTGGCACAAAGGTCTTGTAGCCAAACTCCACTTTCTCGGCCTCCCCCCAGGCATCACCAAACTCATAGCCTCCTTCCTCAAAGGCAGAGATTTTCAGATAAAAATAGGCGACTGTAAGTCCAACACCCGCCGCATCAGAGCTGGCGTTCCACAAGGTTCCCCACTATCCCCCCTTCTGTACAACCTCTTTACGGCAGATATTCCAAAAACACAGGGCGCTGAACTAGCCCTGTTCGCCGATGACACCGGCATCCTAGCAAAAGCCAGAAACCCCCAGCGCATCCATATCGCCCTCCAGCGCCAAATGGATGCCCTAATCAAATGGTTCTCCAAATGGAAAATCAAAGTAAACGCCAATAAAACCAAAGGCATCCTAATCTCTAGGATTAGAAGAGGCCCACCCCAACCCATTCAGATAAATGGCCAACCCATTAACTGGGAAAACCATGCCAAATACCTCGGCATTACAATCTCCAAAAACTTGACGTGGGATCAGCACGTCAAAAACACCCTCCAAATAGCAAATTGCCGCCTCTCCAAACTCTACCCCTTAATAGGCAGAAAGAGTCCCCTATCCATTAAAAACAAACTTCTTCTCTACAACCAAACCCTAAAGCCGGTACTTCTTTACGGAGCCCCAGCCTGGAATAAAATCACCCTTAACAAAACGCTCTCAGCAAAACTTCAGGCCTTCCAAAACAAGGCACTCAGAATATGCCTCGATGCCCCCTGGTTCATGAGGAACAACCAGATACACAGAGATCTCGAAATGCCCCTCCTAAAAACGGAAATCATCCGCTACAGCACGTCTTTTATACAAGACAATTTAGATCACCCAAACCCCCTCATTTCAAACTTTCTAGATTACGATCACGAAATACACAACACTCACAAAAAGATCAAAAACGTCCTCAACCAGTAATGGTACCCACTAATACAGGACAGATGCATTCCCAGCATCAGTGAGATAGTCTCACTCCTCCCGCACATCCCTCCTCTCCCTATCACATCCCTCCCCATCCCCCTCCCACCCACTCCACAGCGCCAAATTATGACAGATGCAACTCGCATCAGTGAGCAGAGACTCACTCCCCCCCAAATTATGACAGATGCAACTCGCATCAGTGAGCATAGACTCACTGCCCCAAATTTCAATTCAGATTAAGTATTTTTTTAGATAAATGAGCCATAGGCTGCGCCTGTCTCTTAAAGACCCAAACAAACTATTGATGAGTTACAGGGTATTCCATTAAAAAAAAACATTTATGCCACTTCCGGCGAAACCGCAAATGAAACAAAAAAATTAAATCCGCAATTTTATAGCCAATGCAAAATTATATAAATCACCAAAGTTTCGTTTTTATCGAATGAAGATTAATCTTAATTTTTGGGGTGGACACTTTTTGACGTAAAATCTGATATAAATAATTTTTAAATCTCACAACAAATGAAAATCATCTTTTCTCAAAAACTCATTGATAGATTTTTTTTTAATTTGGTCTTAAAAAGATGCCAAAGCTCTAAATAGTTAAATTATGAAAAAAAAACTTGGGTTATATGAAAGTTGAGCTAAAAATTGTTTCCAGACCATCGTGTTTCGTTGGTCAAATTCTTAGTGATTGGTGTATATTTTTTTACTAAAAAATGAGTTTTTATTACTAAAAATATATTTTTTATTGCTTTTTTACGTTGTTTGTTGTGTATATTTCTTACCACGATGACTCAAAAATGATATAAGCTAAAGGCTTTAAATTTGAAATAATTTTCAACGTATGTTTAAGTATCTATTTGATAAATGCAGTTTTGACATACCTTCAGCAAGAACTTGTACATGTTTCTGAACAATAATATCTTCAGGTAGTCTTTTTGACCACTTACTGGGAGAATATAACGTATCTAAGTCGCACATGATCACTATATATAGTGATCACTATAGTGACCTATAGTTTATAAACACTCATGTTATTCCAAAAATGTAACTCAAAGCCGTATATTGAAAGCAAATCCCTTGACAATATTTTTTAAACCAATTTAAATTAAAAAAATAAATTTTAATCAATGTATTGTGTACAATACTTAAATAATTAGAATAGGATTTATTTTTAAATTGTAAAAATTATTTTTTTAAGTATAAACAAGCCGTGAAGATATTCTTATATATTTCACAATAAATGGTGGGTATCGGTAGGTATATTGCATTTTCCCTATTTTTCAAAAAAAAAACTTTAAAACATTTTTAACAATTTTTTTTATTTCTTTTCGGCGAAAAATTTTTTTTGACTTTTTCAAAAGTCAAACCTAATTAGGTTTTACAAAACTCCAATAAAAAAGAACGTAAAAAAGCTATAGCTCCGCAAGCGAAAATGTTTACGAATTTGAAGCTGTAGAGTCCACTTGGAAAAGAGCCTGAATATTTGCTTCACTTTGTGTCATCGTTCTGGGGGAGTAAAAATAAACTATTTATTATAAACCAAAAGAAACTATCGACGCCGGGCCCCCCTTAAACCCCGGCCCCGGAGAAGCTTTAAAAAAATTAGGATTTCGGGGGGTAAGATTAATGAGCCATATGTATTGGGCCTGTCTCTTAAAGATCCTAACAAACTATAATCATAGACTACATTTATTTATTTTTTATTTATTTCTGCTATAGTATATTCAACTTCAAAATGAAGTAGAAGTAAATAAAAGAATCGCGCACGCGGCAGCTGGCACTTGGTTTTATTGGTTAAAACACTCGAATGTTGCAAGAGTAGGGATGTAGAAAATTTAACAGGTCAGTACGTGAGCACTTGCGATGAAGCATTGCAATGGACCGTTATATAGAAATATTTTGCTTTGAGTCCTACCCTGTCACTAAATCCGTTGTTGTCACGTGCGTTTGTTTACACTTACTTCATTTTGAAGTTGATTATACTATACTGAGTTAACTGAGAATAATCTCAGTTGTATGGAAAGTAGCTATTAACGAACTACTGGTAGTTCGTTTATGCTTTCAAGGAGTAAGAAGAAGAAGACTTCTTCAAAAGATATAGTTTTTGGGGTTAGGTAACCAGTTAAGATTCACGTTTTTTTTACTTCTCGACTGTATTAGTACACAAATAAATATTAAAAATGGTTGAACAACAAAGGCAGCGCGTGGAACAAGAAATGACTAAAATGATTACAGAGCTGGATTTAGAATATTTGAGAAAAATGCAGGTAAGAATCGGTATTCACCATTTTATTTGCTCCTAGATAGATAGAAATTTATTGACCAACGCAAAAGGACTATCGACCGAAGTCCTGCTAACAAATTTTATAGCTTATATATAATACATACATATGTATATATATATATAAAATGTTTTTAGATATTTAAATAAAAAAAAAAACATATAATTAATAAAGTAAAATGAAAGTAGTAATTGCATTTCTTCTTTGTAACATAATTTCGTAAATAGTGTTGACTGGGGTTTTGTCTTTGTGGTTTAGTCTATCTCTCTCAATAATTAAATCATCAAGTTAATATTGATATCCTTGTGGGCAAATCTGTGGCTGAGATCATTTAGTTGCATCCAGATCAGTTTGACTTTTGTGGAGGAATAGAGGAGTTCATTTGAGGGGTTGTGAAGCGGGTTTTGGGGATGTCTAAGTATGCTCCTATTTAGTATAATTTTAGGCAGATATGCATAGATGTGCAGCAAAATGTTGTGACAACAGAGAATATTCTTTAGAAAGAGTCCAACAATGCGTAGAAAAATGCTCTACACCTTTAAACTTTGCTCAATCATATGTCCAAAAAGAATTGGAACAGCTGCAAAATAAACTACAGCGGTGTGTTATGGATTGTAACGATGATATTCGTGTAAAAATGGGCCCTAATCCAACAGAAAATGAGGTAAATATCCAAAATGAATAATAAACAAACCTTAGTTATGATATAAAATTAAACTTTGAACAGATTCATGTCATTTCATGTTACTTTTTTTTTAATTTGTTAAAATATAAAGGGGGGGTCAGAGTTAGAGTTTATTTTTATCAATTTTTATCACTTTTGAGTAAATCCCTGTATCACATTTGATACTTGATATACAAGTTCGGAATTCTTATCTATATATTTATTTTTAGATTGAAAAATATACAACACAATTTGAAAATTGTGCCAGCAAGTGTGTGGACAAACAGTTGGGCTTTATGCCATCATTATTAAAAAGAATGAAATCCGAATTAACTAGAAACCAGAGTAGTTAAATAATTTAGATGCACTGTAGACTAAAATCATCATAGGGGTGTCCATAAATAACCATAGGCATTTATAGAAAATACCAGATTAGTCAGATAAGAACAATCAAACATTTTTCAAATGAAGATTATTCAAAAATTCGGTTCAAATGGTGTTTCACACTTTAAAATTAATACTCTGTGAGCAAAACATGCAGCTAATTTGCCCTTAATATTATATTATTTTATAATCAACTTTTTATTTTGGTGTTTTTATCTCTTAACTGTTCTAACTGGTGTACTGTGATATATATTTTAACTGCCTAAATATTATTAAATGTTTTTTAAATTGTTATTATATCTAAGAAAGCATTTTATAAAATACCATTATGAAACCAAAATTTTATAATGATTTGTTAAATATATTTCATGTTCCTGTAATATATATTTTTTTTAATGAAAATTATATTATATATTTATCTAGATCAGTGTTTTTAATAGCTAGATCTAGCATTTTTATTTTAAAACGTTTTCATAAGGGAACATTCAAGTGTTATGTAATGCAAATTGTACCAAAATTCATACACTCCATACCCCATTTAAAAAAGTAAAATACTATGATTAGAGAGGGAGGAATTAATGAATATTAATTTATTTTTTTAGTCTTGATATTTATTTTCTGGGATATTGCCTCTTACCCTTCCTAGTTGAGCTTTACATTAATGCTTATTTAAGAGTTTAAAATTGAGTCATGTACATTCCTATACTTTTAATTTGAGCTTCATGTTCTTTGGGAGTTTCATTAGCTCTTATCTGAGAGATATATGTTCTTGAATATTCCAGTCGAGCCTCACGTTCTTCTGGAGTCTCCTCCGCTCTTTTTTCAGACATATGTGTTCTTGAAATTTTTAGTCGAACTCCTCGTTCTTCAGGAGTCTCATTCACTCTCACTTGAGACATGTATGTCCTCATACTATTAAGTCGAGTTTCATATTCTTCAGGAGTCTCGTTAGCTCTTTTTTGAGAAATACGCATTCTCGCATATTCAAGTCGAGCTCCGCGTTCTTCAAAACTCTCATTCGCTCTTATTTGAGACATATAAGTTCTCGCATATTCCAGTCGAGCCTCGCGTTCTTCAGGAGTCTCATTAGATCTTATTTGAGACATGTGCGTTCTTGAAATCTCAAGTCGAACTTCACGTTCTTCAGGAGTCTCATTAGCTCTTATTTTAGACATGTGGGTTCTTGCTTTTTCTAGTCGCGCTGCACGTTCTTCAATCGTTTCATTAGCTCTCAATCGAGACATCCGTTCCCTCATTCTAGCAAGCCGAGCTTCACGTTGTTCACTTGACTCGTTTTCTAAACGTATACGTTTTCTTTCTAATCTTTTTCGTTTTGCTTCTTCATCTTCATTTTTTTGATTCATTTTATAGTTTTTTCGAGCCTTCCCTAAAAGTATTATTCTTTGCTCATCAGTATCTTTTTGCTTTCCATTACCATAATATGGCATATCTGAAGCCTCTGTGGTTAGTGAAAACTCAGCAGCTGTACATATATGTGACCTAAGACTGTATCTGACTGAACAGGTAAAATCCTTTCCCCTAGCATAAGTTTTGAGATGATTTTTTAAAACACTTTCCTTAATAAAAGTACAATCACAGTGATCACACTTGTATAGTTTTTCACCAGTGTGTGTTCTCATATGGTTTTGTAGAATTGATTCTTGACCTTGCACACTAAACTTATATGGCTCCTCACCAGTATGTGACTGAATGTGACTTTTTAAATTTGATTGTTCTAAAAACGATTTTTCACAATAGTCACATTGATAGGATTTCTCACCACTATGGATTAGAAGATGTCTGTTCAAATTAACTTTCTGGGTAAATGTTTTCTCACAATGTGGGCATGAAAAAGGTTTGTCTCCCAGGTGACTACGAATATGGTGTTTTAAGTTGCTTTTTCGTGCAAATTGTCTTAGACAAACCGAACAAGGAAAAACTTTGGTTTGGTCCATAATTATGTCTTTATTAGCCAGTCTGAGTTCTTCAATATTAACTGTATAGTCTTCAGATGCGGTTTCTTCTTCAATTGGAAGAAATATTTCTTCTTTAATAGAAACCTCCAGTTTGTCTACAACTTCACTTTTAATTTCACATGTTTCTCTTTCTTTTATCACTTTTAGAGCAGTTTCTTTTTCGGGTGAGGGAAAAACTTCTTTTGAAGAAACCTCCATTTCATCATCAATAACTTCACGTTTTATTTCACGGTTTATCATTTCGATAACTTCCATTTTAAAAGTACTATTCACTTGTAACTAGTCTACGGGACAAATTTCGGTCGTTTTGCACTTAGAGTAAGACATTTATTCACAAGAAACCGCAAAGAAAATCTATAAAATCTAGGGGCATAATGTTTATTTTTCCGCTTCTTCTTTTAATTTTATGGCTTTGGTTACTTCTTCTTCTTTAAGATGTTTACAGAACCGCTCTTAGGAAATTCCCATAGTGGAAATGTTATCAGATTTTCTCAATGTAGTTCAAAAGTACCTTTTAGACTTAAAATTAGCAACGACGGAAGAGGAAGAAGAAGTAACCTTAACCTCTATAGTAGGAAGTTTTTTCTTACGCGTTTCTTTTGAATTACTTTCAAACATATTGTGATTTAGTACATACTTTATCCAATAATGGAAAACTTAAACCCTGAAGATGTCTTAAAGTTCATAGGCTTGGTGAACAATTTAAAGCACAGTTCTAGACGTGGCTGGGAGCGCTGCGACGTGGAAAATCACGAACAAATAGCCAGCCATATGTATGGAATGGCTATGATGACTTTTTTGTTGGGGGATAAGTCGAAACTAGATAGATTAAAGTGCCTGCAGCTATCTTTAGTACATGATCTAGCTGAAAGCATTGTCGGGGATATCATACCAGCCGATAACATACCTGAAGAAAAAAAACATGAGATGGAGGATGAGGCTATGAAGGAGATCACTTCGTTGGTAGGTAGGTATCTAGAGTTACTAACCATTTGTTACTTTTCTTGGCTGGGGTTGATTTGTTAACCATAGTATTTAATTTTTTGTAGGAAATGAAGTAGGATCTTTGATGTACAATCTCTATAAAGAGTATGAAGCAAAAGAGACTCCTGAAGCGAAATTTGTAAAGGACTTGGACCGTTTTGACATGGTTTTCAGTGCTGCTCACTATGAAAAACGGGACAGTACACCAAAGAAACTACAAGAATTTTTTGATGCAACTGAGGGCAAGTTTCAAAATCCAAACATATTAAAACTTGTACAGTTGCTTAAAAAGCAACGAAAAGATATTTCTGAAGACTTAGATAATATAAAATAATGTTTTATACATTTCTAAAGCTAATTAACCCCAATATAAATTATTATTTCTTTCCAAGTACTAGTGCTTAAAAATGGTAAATTTTTAAAACTTATTAGGAGAAAAATGCATATTGTAGCTCAAAAAGCCACAAAATGTCACTTTTATTCCAGATAAAACATGCTATTTTTTATTAAACACGGAATGTTAAAGTAATAATTTTCTTATAACTTTTAAAAAAATGTGATGAAAGTTTAAAGATTTAGATAGGTAGGCGGCCAATGAACTATTTAGTTACAAGTGGAAAAACTTCAGTGCCTATGAATTAAATGAAAATATTTTTTATTGAACAACCAATATGACATTTTGATGTTTAAAGAAAAAGATATTTTTTATTAGAGGTTAATCTGATAAAAAAAATGTTATTAGTGATAACCCTGGTAGAAAATACTTTTACTCAAACTAAACACGTTTTAGCGTTCTGGATTTTATAGATAACACTTTTCATCAGTAAAATGATTTTTACATTTTATATTTAATAAAGAAAAATAACAAATGGATTAATCAAAAATAAATTTTAAAAATGCCTTTTTTGTTTTTCCATAAGAAAACTAAAAAAATCATTTTATTTGGGTAACTGGATCAAATTTATGAAACTTTGCGAATAAAAAACGATAGACCTGATCGATTTTTTTCTAAATTTGGTGAAAATGATACCGAGGCACTACCATACTGCTATAAAATAAAAATTTGGCATTCAAAAGTCAGAAAAACTTTTTCACGTGAATACGTTTTTTTGACATAATTTTTCTACCAGGGATAGTAATCCTACCAAATATCTAAACACAGTAACTGTGTTTATCAAAGCTTTATTTTTTGACAATTTAATATAGGTAAATTACAAAGATTAATATATTTTGTATGGTAAATGATTTTTATAATATATTATGGACTAGAAAAGATATACTGTTTTTTTTTTTAATTTTAAAAACGTAATTGATTTTTCCTGGGCTATTTGACTAATGCCCTATTCAGAGCTAAGCAACAGCAGTCCTCATCAATTTTGTATTCCCCTCTAGAACTTGCAACTTGTTAAATCCGCATAAGGGGTCGTCCATAAAATACGTCACGAAAATTGAACAAAATTCATACACTTCATATATATAATTGTATGGTTTCAATATAGTGGCACCCTGAGGGGGTTCCCTTTCCAGAGGGAATATGCTGGTTAGCAGAAATTTTAAGTAAGGTAGACGCAGAAAAAAGTGTTTTTATACAAATTTTATTTAATATATTATACAATATTTCTTATAAAATAAACTAGGCTTACATTAATTTATTAAATAATTAAAATTATTTATACAGGGTGGATCATATAGGTATGGCCATAAATAGAGACGATAGTCTCT
This sequence comes from Brachypterus glaber, assembly GCA_958510825.1. NCBI lineage: Eukaryota > Metazoa > Arthropoda > Insecta > Coleoptera > Kateretidae > Brachypterus > Brachypterus glaber. The sequence continues at coordinate 36,134,756 of OY294049.1, forward strand.
TTATAAGGACAAAAAATTGAAATAATAAAATTCAAGATGCATTGTATTTATGGAATTATAAAATTAAGCTGTTTATAATTGTGCGTTTTTCTTCGCAACCTGGATAATTTTAATTTTTAAATTAAAATATTGTTAATGTTTCTGGTTAAATTATAAACGAACGCCAGATAGTGAGTTAATAATACTGATACAAGCTGTAAATTGAGTATTTGACATGTTCAATTTCGAGACACTATAGTGATTATATTATAATTATATATATACACCGTTTTATGGGAGAATACGAATTGCACAATCGCACAATTACAGTGCCAATACTAAATAGCACTCTGTATGGATATTGGAATTTATTTCTTAAGACTTGCTACATTTTTTTTAGATATACATTTTCTATATAAAAATAATGTATTAAGTTAAAAGAAATAGATGCCAGTTACCCTACAGAGTGCTCACGGCTCGATTTTTTTGGGTCGATAACAAAAAAAAAAATGGCCCAACGCGAAACTAGCCTTAAACTATTCCTTATAAGTCTAGCTTTCATTTCATACCAGATTTAAAATAATCCATCGACGAAAAAAAAATTTTTTCAACTTTTATTTTTTTCAGTGTAGTGTTTGAGGCAAGTGTATTAAAATTTTTATATATTTTTACTGTTTTTAACTAATTTTGGGTCACTGATTTTAAAAATAATATAATTTTTGCTGTAAAAGTGTTTATTGTATGTCGTCATCTAAAGGCTCTAACGGTCTAACTCCAAAACGTCATATTTTTCAGGAGACGTAAAAAACGATTTAAAACTTAATTATAGCAATTTAGATCTTTAAAACTAGCTTGTTCACAGGTAAAAATGTTTGAAATGTGTTAATGTATTAAAAACTTTTCATTGTTATCTATTTTATATAAATTATTTGAAAATTAAATTTTAAACACAAAATCTAAATTCACTAATGGTCTAACTCCAAGGGAAGATAAAAGAGGATACCTATCGTATTATATCGCGTAATATTATTACAAAAAATTTAATTTTCTGGTTTGTAAAAAAAAAAAACTTGGATTTTTTGGCAGGTTTTAATGCGTCACTTTATTATATGGCTAACGTTTCTCCCCTCTTTGGGGGCTTTATCAAAGCTGAAAGATAACAACTATTGTTAATAACAATAATAATGATAATATATAACAAAAATATTTTTTGCCTGTATTGAATCCCATTTTCAGGTAAAAATACAGGCAAAAAATATTTTTGTTATATATTATCATTATTATTGTTATTAACAATAGTTGTTATCTTTCAGCTTTGATAAAGCCCCCAAAGAGGGGAGAAACGTTAGCCATATAATAAAGTGACGCATTAAAACCTGCCAAAAAATCCAAGTTTTTTTTTTACAAACCAGAAAATTACATTCAAAGTTTGGCAACCTATATGGTATTTACCTACAATTACAAAAAATTTATATTTTTATATTTAATAATAATATTATAATATTACTACTAGGTAGGCATAATATATATACATTATTAATGGCAATAATTATAATTATCATCAAACAGTAAATTAACAAATATTTGAAACGGGATCCCCTGTTGTCGAGAAATAGTTTGACATTAGTGACAGTTCTCATTTAATTGTTTACTCACAATCATATGATGGAGTTAGACACTTAGCGACTTAAAATATTTACATTTTTGCATTTTTTGAGGCTGATATTGGTTTAATGCAACTTTTTTTTTTGAAGTATAAATAAATCTCATTTTTGAAAAATTTGGAGTTAGACAACTAGAGCCTTTAGTGGACGATGTATATTATTAATATACATACTTAAGCGAAATATGCAGATTATCATAAATTGCCACGATTTATTTTTCTTTAACAAAAACTTTTACAGCAAAACTGATATTATTTTTAAAATCAGTTACCCAAAGTTAGTTAATAACAGTAAAAATATATAAAAAGTTTAATAAACTTGACTCAAACACTACACTGAAAAAAATAAAAAGTTGAAAATTTTTTTTTTCGTCGATAAATTATTTAATCTGGTATGAAATGAAAGCTAGACTTATAAGGAATGGTTTAAGGCTAGTTTCGCGTTGGGGCATTTTATTTTGGTATCGAGCTAAAAAATCGAGCCGTGTGCTATTTAGTTTACGAACTGTGACGTCAATTCGTATTCTCTCATAAAACGGTGTATACTTATGAACCACCCTGCACAGAGGACATACATTATTTATTTATAATAATATTGCAGGTAGCCTACCACATATTATAGTCGTCTTCTTGATCGAATGTAAGGAAAAATCCTAATAGTGTCAAAAACACTACAACGTTTCCTAAAATTTTAAAATGGATTAGAATTAAGCCTGGCAGAAAAAAAACCTCGGGCTGACGCAGAAAAAAAAAGGTGAAATTTCACTCACGTGGGATCCTTCTTAAGCTAATTCGTTACTATTATAAAAAATAGAATCTTAATTGGATTATACAGGGTGTTCCAGCTAAGACAGATCAATCGCTTTGTGGCGTTATTATTAAGGGTTTCAAGTACCCACACTGTTTCCTAGATCGAACTATTGTATTTTTTAACACTTTATTCTGAATAAAGTTCATTTAAGCCTCTTTTGATAGTATCAAATTAATACTTCTTATGGCACTTTTACGTTAGCAGTACGTTATAATTGTTTTATGTTTACTTAAGGCATTTTACCCAAGTTAAAGTTTATTTAATTTTGACAATTTATATTACATTTATCGAGAAATTTATAAATTTTATATTCAATCTGCGGAACCCTTAAAAATAAAATAGATTTTTATTAGAAAACACATGGTTTTTTAAAGAAATTATTAAATAGACAATGTAAATAAATTAAAGAATAGTTTAATATTATAATCATTTTTAAAAAATAGAATTTAGAGCGCCTGTTAAAAAAAAATATATCAGAAATACAAGCTAGTATAAAACTTTTTTAGACATACCTATGGCTTTTTGAGTGTATACTTACTGACATAAATTGATTCTGATAGATTTTTGAAATAAAGATTATTATTATTATTATAATTACGCCAAAAAACGGTTGATCCGTCTTAGCTGAGACACCCGGTATACTAATTTTAACGTATTTGCCATGTAATCCCTAAAGCAACCAGTCCGACACTTGTTAGCTAACATCTAGATTTACCGTTTGTTCGTTTGGTATATTTAACCCTTAGTTACAAACAACCCGTCTCACAGACGCAAGCAAAACTCATTATGCTAATATTTTGGAAATCGCGCATATTCATTTATCACCACTCCATGTAAGTTTATTCGATAGTCTAACAAGCATGTCTTAATACTAATTTAGAATACATTGGAGATAATAAAAGTTAGTGCTTATGTTACAAATATGAGATGTTAGTAATTAAGGGTTAAGAGACGAGCTTAGTGTCTATGGCACATTTGTCTTAATCGGAATTAGTTCGAATGGAGATTAGTGGGGGAGTGGTCTCAGCTCACTGATCCTGGAGTTGCATCTGTCATGGATTGGTGAAACGCGGTGTGAGAGGAGGAGGAGGGTTGTAATAAAAATTATTAAAAAAAACTTACCACCTAACGTTAAGTAGCACGCCCCCCACTGAATGGTCGCCACCCTCGCCAATACGATGGGCAGTGCGAACGCGCTCACAATTAGACCCATCGTGATGAAAATGGCCGATTCTAGACAGGCGTTGCTTGATCCCTGGTGCTCGGAATATCTACGTGCAATCAGCGTCGGTATGGGGGTTAGGACGTAGAAAAATACAACGAAAAACGGCCACCATAATCTGCAGAGTTTTAACAGTATATTTTAAAAAGTATACAAAAAAAATACAAGGCTTTCCCGAAATTTTGAAAATTTTCAAAATGGGAAAGCAACAAATAAATCCGAGTGCGAAACATAGGATTCCTATTTTTGAGAATGTCCGTCTGTCGGTCTGTGTGATGTCACGTTTTTTTGTAGACATGATAACTCAAGAACTCGCTCAAGAACGAATAATCCGATTGACTCCTAATTTTTAGCAAAAATCAAGTTCTATGAGGGTAGATTAAATTAAAAAAAAAAAAGAATAATTTTGAAAAAAATAAAAATATAGCTTTTTTGCTTAAAAAAAATCAAAAAATTTTCGTTTTTCGCAAAAAGAAAATAAAAAAAAATTGAAAAATTTTGAATTTTTTTTTTTTTGGTTGAACCAATAAGCGAACTGCGTTTCTTACGATTTTACGTTTACGTTTTTATGTCGTATTTGTAAATAGGTCTTAAATTACATTTACAGATACATTTTACTTACTTATTAAAATTTGGTAATGCGCATGCCAGGATAATCATGGTCATTCCAATTGATCCAGCAAATGCCAATGTCACTAAGCTGCAAAAAATATTTCATGAAATTATTAATTTTTTACTGAATCGGTGATTCAGAATCATCTTGATAGTTTAAAGCAACTACTTAATAGTAAGTGTTATAATTGTAATGTGGCCAATAAATAATAAAAAATAAATCTCTGAAGTGGGCCCTCTCATATGCGCAAGTTTTATCTTCACATACGAGTTCTTCACTAAATGATACCGCTAAATCAAACACTTATGCAGATATTCCCTGAGATACCTACAGAAGCATTGTTTTTCTAGTTAGATTAAGAGCTTTTCTTCTTAAAGTGTGAAGGAGCGCAAATTTGATCAAGGGCGCAAAATTAAGCCTGACCCTGTCGAAATATTTTATATGGATTTCAAACATACCCTATGAGCAGAAAAATATGTTTCATTTTCAATCTTCTTACTTTTTTTCAAAAACATACTTTGCACAATACAAATAATATCTATTTTGGAAAAAGAATATTTTATAAAATATATAAATTATGTTTTTGACATTATTTTACTTTAACTTCAAAAACGATACTAGGGATCTGAGTTAGTTATTTAATTTTAAGATTTATACAGGATGTCCCAGAATATTTCCAAAATCTCTTAGGGGTAATCAGATTTTGTCAAAATAATGTCACAAGTTCATATAAAATTTTTGGCTACGGCTCTCAGATATTTTCCCTCCAAGATGAAATAGAAATATCAAAATTTTTGGATAACTTTTTTCCTTTTTAATATTTTTTAACAATTTTTTCAGGGTTGTTTAAGAAAATTAATGCATATTGAATGCAGAAGTTTCAAAAGTGATCAGAAAAATCAGTGGCGGAGTGTCGTTATGGTTCCAAACCCCTAATATTTTTAGGGTTACAAATTTGAGAATTTTTACTTTTTTTATATTCCGTGAGCAGTTTTGATCAAAAAAGTAATCTAAGAAAAATTCGATAAAATGAAGCACTTCCGAGAAAAGGGCACTTTTTTGATCCAAATGAAAAAAAAAAAGACCGTAAAAAAATATTTTTATACTATTTCAAAAATGCTATAAATTATTTTAAAAATGGATACAAAATAAAAGTTCATATAAAATTTTTGACTAAAGCCTCCCTCCTTTAAGACATTCGCCCCTTAGATGAAAAATAAAAATTAAATCTAAAGGGCGAATATCTCAAAGGAGGCGAACTATAGTCGAAAATTTCATATGATGAGATACAAGCATTTTTAAAATAATTTATAGCATTTCTAAAATAATATAAAAATATTTTTTTACGGTCCTCCTATCTTTAGATCAAAAAGTGCCTTTTTCTCGGAAACGATTCAATTTATAGAATTTTTCATAGAGTACTTTTTTGATCAAAATTACTCCTTGAATATAAAAAAAGTAATCAAAAGTCTCAAACTTGTAACCCTAAAAAACTGGGGTTAGGAACCATAACGATAGTCCGACCCTGATTTTTCTGATAACTTTCGAAATTTCTGTTTTCGATGAACATTAACCCTGAAAAAGTATTAAAATATATTAAAAAGTAATCCAAAATATTTGATTTTTTTATTTCATCTTGGGGGCATATATCTCAGAGTAGGGCGGCCGTAGCCAGAAATTTTATATGAACTTGTGGCTATATTTTTACGAGATCTAATCACCCCTAAGAGATATTGGATACATTCTGGGACACCCTGTAAATTGGTGTCACTTCTTTCAGGGAACCACAAACCAACAAGGTCTGTGCAAAGGACACTATGTACATGTTACGGGTCACTCCATCCAGCGGCGTTTTTTTGACAATCTTTGCAAAGTTGCCGCTGCATGGACTCCATGCCATGGAGTGACCATGTAGAGAATACTGAGGAGCGCCTATGTGCAGCGTTTCGATAAACTGCGCATGCGCTGACCGTTTTTCAATATGTTATTTTAAATAAAAAGCATTTTTTACAAAAAAAAAACACCAAACAGACGCCAAACCAACGTTAACGTAAATCAAGGCCCCCTCATTAAAAAAAAAAGGTCCAAACCAAGAAAAAACCAAAACAAACTCCTGCACAGAGAGCTGCATTTAGGCGCTTGTAAAAAATACTGCAAGGGCAAAGTGCACAGTGGTATATAATGTGGTATATAATAATTGTGAACAAGCCGCTACACGGAGAAAAAATATGTGAAAGTTGATGTGAACATTATGATTTTTTCAGGAAGGCAAGACTTAATATTATGCATGTTACAAAAACATTGTTAATTTTATATAATTATACAAAGTAGGTAAATAAATAAATTAATTAATTGAGTACTTACGCTATATTTGTGCAAGTGGAATCCAAGGACACATGAAAAATAAAATAATTATTATGAATGACAGTAAGGAATCCAGTTGTCGGGATTTAAAAAATATTCGGGATAACGATGGATTTACGATTTACTAGATAAATCCATAAAAAATTAAATCTCTCATAAATGAGGATTATAAAATTATATTTTATTTGAATTTAAATTTTTCTTAATTCTTATTCATAACAAAAAAAAAATGGTACTGATTTAGTAAATCGTTAGGTAACCAACTCTTAAGAGTTGGTTTCAGGGAGGCCGCAGAATTTTATTTGGAAATTTCCATGACATTTCCCTGACCTTCTCCTGATTTTGAAAACTTATCCCTGACCAGCTTTTATATTTTTCCCTGACTTTTTTGGTTTTTAGGTAAAAAATATATACACTGCCGCACATTAAATTCCGGACACCTAAAAAATTGACATTTTTTAAATTCAAATATTTCGAAAACTAATTAATGGATTTGACTGATTCTTTTTTTGTTTTGAAGCATTTTCTACTTTTGTTTGTTTTAAGAATGATTAAATTTTTTTTTTTCGTATTAACAGCAACAAATAATGTACAACTATGTTTTTACCCCCATTGTCTAGGACTTGCAACTTCTTTTTTATTTTTTTCCTTCTGGTTTAGGAGATATCAGGATTTTCCTGAAAGTTGTAATTTTTTCAGTCAACTCAAAAAGTACTAAATCAGCAGAGTTTTTTATTTGAAGCTCATGTCCTTTACTTCTTCTTCTAGGCTCATGTCTTTTACTTATCTTCTGCAGTTTCTTCATCCAGGGGCAACTTTTAATTGCCGTCTGACGGAGGCTAACGGTGATTTCGCAGAACTGCCGCCGGACGGAGTGACCCTATTTTTTCTTCTACTCAAGTTTTTCAAACCCAATTTATGTTTTTGATGAACTTGATTAGAAGAAAAACGTAACTCGGTTAAGCTTCAATTTTAAAGCATATCATCAATCAAATTGTAAAAAAATAAAAAAGAAAATATTCATTAAAACTGCGGCAATAAGAAAGACTTTAATAATTTGATAAACAGTTGCAGTGGCATACCATGCAAGTCCTAGACAATGGGGTAAAAAACATAGTTGTACATTATTTGTTGCTGTTAAAAAAAAAATAATTATTCTTAAAACAAACAAAAGTAGAGAATGTTTAAGCTTCAAAACAAAAAAAGAATCAGTCACATCCAATTTTTTAGGTGTCCGGAATTTAATGTGCGGCAGTGTATAAAAAAAATGTATAAAAGAAAAACATAAAATTCCAGGTTTTTCAATAAAATTCCCCAATTTTTATTTTTTTTTCAATACATTCCCCTGACAAATTACATTCCCTGAAATTTCCCTGACTTTCCTGATATCACGGTGCATAGCACTAGAATAGTATTATATGGTAGTTTCTAACTAGCCCAAAATCGGCAAAAAACGTCCTAGACAAAAAAATCTTGGATACAAATGTGTTTCATGAAAAAATAAGAAACTTTGAAAATGTCCCTCTGTCTGTCTGATGTCACGTTTTTTGTAGATAGGAAAACTCAAGAACAAATAATCTGATCAACTCCAAATATTCAGGAAAAATCAAGTTCTATGAAGGGAAGATCCTTATTGTTTTTCAAAGTAATCCCCCCAAAAATAAAAAAGTTATTGGGGGTTAAAAATTTTAAAATATCATTTAAAAAAAAATTATTATTTTCGTTTTTCACAAAAAGAAAACTAAAATAAAGTTTAAATTTTTGAAATTTTTTTAAAGTTTTTTTGGTTTTTCTTTTTGAAAAAAAAATGTATTTTTTTTTTGAAAATATATCATTTAGGTATTTGGGAAAATGCAATATACCATTTACTGTGAATAGTATATAATGGAATGCCTAGCATAACATAATATGATATTATCTTTACGGCTTGTTTTTAATCCAAAAGTTTTAAAATCCATGTAAAATTTCAGAGGATCAATGAAAATTTTAGATACAGCCTTTAAGTATACATTATTTTTAGTCCAAAAGTTTTAAAATCAATGTAGATAAAGATGTAGAATAATATAGGGACACTAGATCTAGGTCTTAAGTTAGTAAGGCGCCTTGCTGACTTAAGACCTAGATCTAGTGTCCCTAAATTCTAATACTGAAATGTTGGAAGGACATCCTATATCATGTAAATGATCTATTGTGACTAACAATATTAGGTATTATTACAATTTTAAGAGAATCTTTGTAAAATCTTTGTATGTACAAGATTTTGGAAGGAAGTTGAGCCCTCATAGACTTGTAAATTCTTCAGGGGGTACCTGGTACCCAGCATTGGATAGGCCCAGCAGGCAAGCCCTCATATGTGACTCACATGTGTGAGGCCTCACATAATCTCAAATAAATTCTATACCTTGGATGTGTAAATGGAATTTTTAGGAGGCCCTCACATGTCTTGCCTGGTAGGTCCTAGAGCCACCAGTCAGAGGCTGCTAGTACATATCTCAGAAGGGCTCTCTAACATCAGTCAGACACTGCTGGTACATATCTCGGGCTAGTTAATGTCAAGAGGAAAAGTGGTTGGATTTAGACTCTTAGAGTCAAAAAGGCAAAATAATTAACATAGATATTAATGATATTTTTCAAAATATTATCATCTAAAAAAGGTATATATCATCAATTGATGAACACTAGAAACAAAACATACCCTTTATTCCAGCCATTATTGAGATTCTGTTCACTAATGTTTATTATCTTAAAATTAACTTAATTGAAATATTAATTTATGTCTGAATGCAAAAATTTTAACATTATACAAAGAAAATCACGAAATTTCTTAAGAAAACGAATAAGATAAATAAACGTCAAAATTTAATATTTTTGAGTTAACACAACTACTGTTAGAGGGCGCTTTATTGTTTGTACTAAGAAAAAAACACAAAGAAAAAAATAAATAATTTAAATATTTGTTAATTAACGAAGAAGGTAGCATTAGTTAAAAAAAAATATATCGTGTTGATGGTTTTGTAGGTATAAGTTATGAATAAATTTATAAATTCGTCAAAAAGGCGTATGCCATTAATTTTCGACCGAACATAATCAAGTGCTTCAATTCACTAGGCTAAATTGAATGAAATGCCGCATAGCAGTTAAACTAAATTTAAATAAATTATTAATTTTGTGTTTTGCTTTAAATTCACGCTATTTAAGAAAATATTTTAGTTGAAATCTTAAACCACTGATTGAAATATAATGGAATGAGTCAAAAATCAGCCATTTTGTTTGGGAGGTTGTTGGTAAAACAGATTTTGTTAATACCGGTGTTTTTTCGCTTATTCACTTGTTTGTCCGTCTTCTGTCAAAAGCGGTGAAGTAAAAAGCTACGTCATTCTGTAACGATCGTGCTTCATTCGGTAGTTTTTTGATAATTATTGGGCCTGCTAATTTGTAATTGAATTTAGAATAAGTTAATAGAAACAGTAAGAAAACCAGAATTATGGCAGATACTTCAAAAGGGTAAGAAAAACTGTTCGAATTTGCACCACGGTGATGCCGGTATTCCTGATTTAATTTTGCAAAATAATATTTTGTACTCGTCATCATGGTGGAACTAGAAAACTTCTAGAGATATTTTTATAAAATCCTATAAATAATTTTGAAATATATATTTGCGATATTACATTTTTTCAGCCATGCTTAATTCGTTGGATTATCTTTTTTTTTACTGCTTATCCTTTGTTCAGCATGAATTATTTAAATTTTAATTTATCAATTCATTTATATAAATTATTAATAAATACCTAATTTAACTAGTAATAGGTATTAAATATTTTCTTTTTCTTATCAACCCTTCCCCAATCAGGTAATTTTTTATGACTCAAAAGAAATACCTCGAGGGCATTTTTCCTTTTAATTTACTATTAAAAATCCATTTACAATGTACTCCTGAGTACCTACTTTGTAACTGATTTTCTAAATAGCCTCCAAAAGGGAATCTTTGTACCTTTGTGGTGGGCTTTCACAGAAATTTCTGTGTAGTTCCCCCTGTAAGGAAATTAACTGAGCTGGATACCAGTGAACCCCCTTTATGTTTAAGATGCTAATAATAATAGTAAATTTTTTGTGGTAATGCCGGTCAACCAGTATGTTACTCTTTCTCTGTTTAATTGATGAGTTAAAAAGAGAGAGAAATTCATATTCCCCTAACTTGGTTAGTAACCGCTGCTCCACAAAAAATAGGCAAATGATTTAACAATATCAAATAGATATTATTTATGGATATGTCATAAAAAGAATAACAATAAAAATACAATGGCTGCATTCAATGGAAACACCAAAACTAATCAAAAGTCATCAAATGATTGCTGATTTTTTGTGGAGCAGTGGTTACTAACCAAGTTAGGGGAATATGTATTTCTCTCTCTTTTTAACTCATCAATTAAACAGAAAGAGTAACATACTGGTCAACCGGTGTTACCACAAAAAATTGACTGATGTTTTGCTAGCAAACTGCTGAACAGCTAATGTCTGTCACTTGTCACAACCACCATTTGAGGTTACAGATATGCACAAAAAGTACATTCCTATACTTTTAAAAAATCAATCAAAAGTATTCACTTCAAAACATTGATGAGGAATGTTTGCCGCGACATCTGTCAATCGAAACTCATCATAGTGTTCAGTAGTGATTGGACAGCTTTCAATGAGTTTTGCTGTTAACATTAAATGCAGCCAATAACAATTACACATAGTTCAATAGCAATAAAATAGCACCCTTATAACACAAAATAATAGATATTTAAGAATGACACACACTTTTAACCCTAGAGATAAAAAATAGTTGACACTTCTTAGGGATTAAAAGTGACACTTTAGTACTGGCCAAGATGGACTAAAGTATCTATTTTAGTTTTTAGGGACTAAAGTAACTTCTTTAGTCTCCAGAACTAAAGTATCTACTTAAGTCCCTAGGTAATGTTTTAGAATGTGCAAAAAATTACGTATGTACTGCGGGACTAAAGTGGGAAAATCCTTTGTGTAAAGCACTATTAAATTCTTTTTGAAAATCATTGTTTAAAACAAAAATTCATAAAAAAAATGTTTTTTTTTTTTTGTAAAAAGAAACATTCATTGTTATGATATGCTTTGACTCTAGAATTTAATTTCAGAGGTGACGATTTAGCTACAGCGATCCTTCGTAAAAAGGACCGTCCAAACAGGCTTTTAGTTGAAGAAGCCATCAACGATGATAATTCAGTTGTCGCCATGTCACAGGCGAAAATGGATGAACTTCAACTGTTTAGAGGAGACACAGTTTTGCTTAAGGGCAAAAGAAGAAAAGAAACGGTGAGTAATTTTGAACTAAACTAATACAGGGCTCATCGAGTAACCACTAAAGTCACTATTTTTATTACCAGGCACTATTTTCTTATTTGACACTATTGGCTAGGATTTTTCAAATAATAAAAGAATCTTTTTTTTTTGCAAACAAATACTTCTTCTGAAATCTGAAAGTAAAAAAATGGAGTGCTGTAAGATTTTAAAAAAACTATATATTCTAGATGACTTTTAAAGTTTTTTTACAGAAATTATTTTATTTATGTGATTAAACCCATATTAGTTACCTAAATGGTCTGGCCTAGTCTAAGAGACTACTTATTTTAAAAAGCAAAAAAAAGAACAAAAATCTAAACTAACTAAATGTTTTATTCAACATGGATATTATAAACATTATTAAACTAGAATATGTAAACCTAAAAAATCAACCATTAAAAGAATACTAAAATTATATTACTTGAACAGGTTTGCATAGTTCTGTCAGACGACACTTGTAGCGACGAAAAGATTCGCATGAACCGAAACGTCAGAAACAACTTGAGAGTCCGCCTCAGCGACGTGGTCTCTATTCAGCCGTGTCCCGACGTCAAATACGGCAAAAGGGTCCACGTTTTGCCCATCGACGATACTGTCGAAGGACTTACCGGGTAAGTTTTTTACCTACCAGTTAGAAATAAAAAAAAAAATTAATAAACAAAGGTTGACTGAAAAAAATTTTTAACCAATGGCTACCTAACACAACTACTTGATTGTTTAATAAAAAATAGAAAAAAATACGTTGTTGGGTGTAATTAAAGCACAGATTACTTTTACTTTACACGGATCGCCGGTTCTCACTTTTAGTTTCACTTTGGAAAACGCTCAGTTTTCTTGTACACTATGTTTATTTATAATAATCATCAGTTTAAAGCCAAAAATAACATAATCTATCAGGCGGAACGTTATTTAATGGCAAAAAGGGCCACGTGAATTTGAACAAACATTACATTTTCTTGATTATTAATAGAAAATAAGAAAAATACAAAACAAAAATTAAAAATATTTTTCTTTTAATTTTTAAAATTGTTCGAAATTTATTTATTTTTTAATTTAAAAGTAAACAATTTATCTAAGAAAATTGTTTTTGCCAAAGTCGAACTAAAAGTTAATATTGGCGAACCGTGTTTTTTAAATCTATAAAAAGAACTTTCTCGAAATGTTTAACAGAATTCTGTTAAAAATATATAGGGGCTTAAAAAAATATACATATATAAATTCTAAGTTAAAATAATCAAAAAAAAAAAAAATATTCAAAAACAAAAAAAATTAAAAAATGCTATTTTGGCTATAAAAGACGCAATGTCAAATTTTAAAAGATTAATTCATGACTTGTTAAGTTTTATTGTTGTTTTTGAGTATTTTTATGAATTTACGAATATCTTAAAAATAAAATGTTAAAAATAGATATCAGTGGGTGAATATAGACTAGGCGCAAACCCGCTGCTCACGGATTTTAGTAATTTAATTTAATCAATAAATATAAGTTTCAATACAATACAATGAAAAATAATTAATATGTCATGAAAATAATATTACATTCAATATTTCCATTTTCCCACCAGAAACCTGTTCGAAGTGTACTTAAAACCGTACTTCTTGGAGGCGTACAGGCCCATCCACAAGGATGACGTGTTCGTGGTGCGCGGAGGCATGCGCGCCATCGAGTTCAAGGTGGTCGAGACCGACCCGTCGCCCTACTGCATCGTCGCTCCCGACACCGTCATCCACTGCGAGGGCGACCCCATCAAGCGCGAGGAAGAAGAGGAGGCGCTGAACGCTGTGGGTTACGAGGATATTGGAGGCTGCAGGAAGCAGTTGGCGCAAATCAAGGAGATGGTCGAGCTGCCCTTGAGACATCCATCCCTGTTCAAGGCTATTGGAGTCAAGCCACCAAGAGGTAAGCAGTTGTTTAGGGTTATGAACATACCCTGTTTAAGATCTGTAAGAACATAAAAGTTTAAAAATTTAATTTATTCAATTTTTTAATTGTTTTTTGATGTTTTTGATTTTTTTGCACATATAAGTCTTATAATTATTAATGGTGGACGCTTGCAAAACAACTTTACACTATGATATTTCAAGAACTCTTTATATCAATGTTTAACATAGAGAAATAGATTTCATATTTTTATATTATTAACTACGATAAATTGTTTTTTTTGCAGGTATTTTGCTATATGGTCCTCCAGGTACCGGTAAAACCTTAATCGCCCGTGCCGTGGCCAACGAAACCGGCGCGTTCTTCTTCCTCATTAACGGTCCCGAAATCATGAGCAAACTGGCCGGCGAGTCCGAGAGTAACCTGCGGAAGGCGTTCGAGGAGGCCGACAAAAATTCGCCGGCCATCATCTTCATCGACGAGCTGGACGCCATCGCGCCCAAAAGAGAAAAGACCCACGGAGAAGTCGAAAGGAGGATCGTTTCCCAGTTGCTTACCCTGATGGACGGCATGAAGAAGAGCTCGCACGTGATCGTGATGGCCGCCACCAACAGACCGAACTCCATCGATCCCGCTCTACGTCGGTTCGGTGAGTTTTACCAAAAAAATAATATCAAAAATTATTTAGATAAACAAAATTTACAAAAAAATACAAAAAAGTTTTTGTTATTTGTATTTTTATATTTATATATTTTTTACGTTTCTCTACATATGTAAAAAAGCGGATTTCGGAAAAACTCTGTTTATGGATCGCGACAATGGGTGTTTGTCGATCTGTGCGGGAAAATTTTTGCCCACGGTAAATCAAGAACGCTTTGTTCCTTAAAAACAGCTCCCGGCTGTGATTGTTAAAAATTGGGGTGGGGGTAAAAAATATCAATAATTTTGAAAAATTTAAAGTTTTTTCTTATTGTTTTTATACACGGTGTTTGCAGTCTTTTAAAGGGCCTGATTCTACATCAGCAAACATGAAAAATATATGTTCGAAAATAAACCCTACCGGAGATATGGCCCTTTGAAGGCGGACATGTTGAATGGGGAACAAAAAGCACCAATAAAATTTTGATGTTGCAGGACGGTTCTACATTTAAAACTAAGAAAAAAGTATTCTTCACCAAAACACCTAAATTGCTTTCCCATTTTAAAAATTTTCAAAATTTTGGGAAAGCCTTGTATTTGTGCAAAAATTTTCAATTTTTTTGCGTATTTTTGCGTTTTATGACGTTTTATGTTGATATAAATCAATTTCCGGGAAATTTGTGACCACGATAACTTAATAACGCTTTGGGCTAAAGACTTCAGATTTGGACCATAGGTTAATTATCCAAAGTTCTAGTCTGAGATTGTTTTTGGTAAAAAAATGGATTGGGGTAAAATGGGATAAAAACAATTTTTTTAAAAAACTTTTTTTTCAATTTATTTTTCGTATAACGAAAACAGAAACTATTTGAAATTTTCTTTTTTGAAAAACTTTATTTTTTTCGTTTTTGAGTTTAATGAATCTAGCCCTATAGGGGAAAGTATTATTTTGTTGTCAGCAGTATTTTTTATTGTTTTCAGGCCGTTTCGACAGAGAAATTGACATCGGCATTCCGGACGCCACCGGCCGTCTCGAAGTACTCCGAATTCACACGAAGAACATGAAACTGGCCGACGACGTCGACCTCGAGCAAATTGCCGCCGAGTCGCACGGTCACGTGGGCGCCGATTTGGCGTCGCTCTGTTCCGAGTCGGCGCTGCAGCAGATCAGAGAAAAGATGGATCTGATCGATTTGGAAGACGATCAGATCGATGCCGAGGTTAGTAGAGTCGAATTCACAGCTGTATGGACGCCAATTCGAAATTTATTTATTTTAGTGAAAAGTCCTCATTTTGTTATAAGCAGTATATTTTTTTCAGGTACTAAACTCCCTTGCCGTCACCATGGAGAACTTCCGCTACGCGATGTCCAAGAGCAGCCCGAGCGCCCTCCGTGAGACGGTCGTCGAAGTACCCAACGTCAGCTGGGAGGACATCGGTGGTCTGCAAAACGTCAAAAAAGAACTGCAAGAATTGGTCCAATATCCAGTCGAGCATCCAGACAAATTTTTGAAGTTTGGTATGCAACCTTCCAGAGGGGTGCTCTTCTACGGGCCCCCAGGTTGTGGTAAAACTCTGCTGGCCAAAGCCATCGCCAACGAATGTCAGGCCAATTTCATTTCAGTAAAAGGACCAGAATTGTTGACCATGTGGTTCGGTGAATCTGAAGCAAATGTTAGAGATATCTTCGATAAGGTAAGACTATTTTTAAACTGACACAATAAAAATAAAATTTAAATGGTAAGGTTTCAACTCAATTAACTGTGCTGATATGTTTTGAGATTTTGATTATTACATACATACAAAATAATCAAAATCTCAAAACTTATCACACCATGTAATCATTTTGCATTTAGTTTTAGTGATTTTGAAAAAGTAACCCCCAAATGTAAGTTTTTTAAACTGATCATACAACACAATAAAAATAAACTTTAAATGGTACAGTTTCAACTCAATTAATTGTGCTAATAAGTTTTGAGATTTTGATTATTACGTACATACAAAATCTCAAAACTTATGACACCATGTAATAATTTTGCATTTAGTTTCGGTGATTATGAAAAAGTTACCCTCAAATGTGTTTAAACTCGCCTTTGCCTAAACTAAAAAAAAAATTGCGCCCTTATCAGATGAAAATCAGTAATTAAATTTTATTTTTTTTTTTAAAAGTCGAATTTTTTATGACTTCAAAATCTCGAAACCACAGTAACACAGTATTCTCCATAACTCGAATTTTCGGGCAGCATAAAACAAAGTTTTTCGTCAAAATATTATGCACTTAAAAAAAACCAGACGCCACTGAGTCTATATTCGCGCATGCGCGCTCCGAATCGTTAAATTTCATTGCGCCGTACGTCGTTTACTGGGAATCCCCAAAGGTTTGCGGGATGTTTTTTTTTTAACTCCAAATTTCGCGGTCCCTTGAGTTTCGAGTTACGGAGTTTCCACTGTATAACGATTTTTGTTTACAGGGTACAAAAAAAACTAAGAAAAAAATTGCTGACAAATCCCCTAAAATCTTTTAATTTAAACTTTGCTTTTGATCCATCAACCAGTATGGTCTCTGGACAGACAGGCCATCGTTTTTTCGGAATGTAAATAACACTGTGCAATACATTTTTTTTTTTAAATTTTAGGCAAGATCAGCGGCACCCTGCGTGCTATTCTTTGACGAATTGGATTCCATCGCAAAATCTCGAGGTGGCAACGTGGGCGATGCAGGTGGCGCTGCCGACAGAGTCATCAATCAAATTCTGACGGAAATGGACGGTATGGGAGCCAAAAAGAACGTGTTCATTATTGGTGCTACAAACAGACCAGGTAAAAAAAGGAAAAAAAAACAGCATTTTTCGAAAATTCCAAGAAAATTACATCTGTAACCTTAAAGCCTTAAAGTGTCATTATCAAATATGGCTAAACAAAAATGAAAAATATGAAGGTAGTTTTTTGGAATTTTATTGCTTTTATGAAAGAGTAAAAAAAGCATTTTTAGACTATGTATTTAAACCCTTTAGCAAACCGCAGCATAAATAAAAAAGTAACAAAAAATTGTTGTAAATATAAATAAACATGATAATGTAGAACACGATTTATGTTTGACCAATGCGATTTTCTAGTGAATGATAAATTTTACCCACCTCTCAATTTTAAGACACTGCTCAATGATCAGATGCAACTAGGTCTTCCAGATCAGTTTGCCATATAAATAAAAATGAAGTGCTCTATTTATATTTTTCCATATAAAAACCAAATTTTTAGTTATTCAAGTTGAAGAATTTTTAATTATCTCAAAAATAACAAGAATGGTATCACCCCACTGTACAGGGCAATTTCATGGTAACTGTCGTTACAGCCGCAGAAAAAAATGACACTTTTTTTTAGATATTTTATTATATTATTAGTAACAATTGTTTATTATTTATTATTTTTAAGGACTGTTTGTGAAAAAATGATAATATAATAAAAGATTTAAAGGAAAGTGTCATTTTTTATGCGGCTGTAACAACAGTTACCAGGGAATTACCCAACAAAGAAAAGAATCATAAGAAAACACCAAAAAACTTGAAGACTTCTATCAAATTTTGCTGTGAAGATTATTGACTATTTTGTTTGGCTTAATTTTTTATCAAAATTAATGGAGAGCCCCTATCACAAGCCCAAAGCTTATTGGGGGCTCTTCATGACTTTGTATTAAGTTCAAAGAAATTAAATAAATAAATAAAGGTGTCCTTATTTTTAACTAAATCCATATTTGATCAAGGAGTATATGAAAAATGTGACATCCTTTCTAGTGATAATTAAACACAAAAAGCGCTTAATTTGCAATTATATAGCAAACTGATCTGGAAGACTCTAAAAAGCTATGCTGCAACTGTTTTAAATCTGTACGTTGTTTTTCTTTTCAGACATCATCGATCCGGCCATCTTGCGTCCCGGCCGTCTGGATCAGTTGATCTACATTCCCCTGCCGGACGAGAAATCGAGGGAAGCCATTTTCAGGGCCAACTTGCGCAAATCGCCCGTCGCCAAAGACGTCGATCTGAACTACGTGGCGAAAGTGACGCACGGATTCTCGGGAGCCGATCTGACTGAAATTTGTCAGCGCGCCTGCAAACTGGCCATCAGACAGTGCATCGAGGCGGAAATTCGCCGCGAGAGGGAGAGGCAGTCGAATCCCAACCAAGGTTAGTACCAAATTAATTCTACAAAAAAATGCAAAATTAGTAGTAGTGGTTTAATCCTAGGTTAAAGCCTGCCCTGTAAGTTTTGCGGTCTGAAAAAAGTGGAACACGGAAGAGTTGTGGAATTTAAAAGGTTGCACTGGAAATAGAAATTCAAATTTTTATTAAAATTTTTAATGACATCTTGAACTACATAGTATGTATTGCATACTTTTGATTTTAGTTTCATAGCATCCTACTTTTTTTCGATAGCGGGGTAATTCCAAAATACAAATACCATTTTTTATTTATTTATTTTAAATAAAAATTTACTTGAATAATTTATTAAAAAAAAACTATTATATAATAAAGAATTTTTTTTTATTTTTTAAAATAATGTTATTCTTGGGGTAAACTGCTGACAAAATTTTGTACACCTTTAGGAGGAAATCTTCAAAGATTTCCTCTAGATTACCTTGAGTTTTTAAGATCCTTCAGATTACCTCGTAATCTTCAGAGATTAACTCCAATTTGTACACCTGAATTCCTGTGGTTTACCCCTCGATGTTATTTGAAAATGTTATTATGCTAAAATAAATGCACGTGTGGAGCTCTAGCCCAAAAACAAAAAAGAGTGGAGAACTTTTGTTTGGAGACACATGAAGATAATTGAATTTTTAACTGGTAAAAATTTAATTTTGATATCTTTTTTAATACCCAGTATAATCTAGGTACTCTAAGATCGTTCGACCCATTACTAACCCATAATAATTTGCAGCCATGGATATGGACGACGACGATCCAGTTCCGGACATCACCAGAGCCCACTTCGAAGAGGCCATGAGATTTGCGAGACGTTCAGTCTCGGACAACGACATCCGCAAATACGAGATGTTCTCGCAAACGTTGCAACAGAGTCGCGGTTTCGGCACAAACTTCCGCTTCCCGACGCAAAGCGGCGGGTCCGCAGCCACGGGGGGCACTGCCGGGGACCAGGGCAACTTCCAGGACGATCCTGAAGATGATCTGTATAGTTAGACATAGGGTCTGGATCGAAACTGCTCTCGGTTAATACCAGGGCATCTTTTAAGAACTGAAGGATAACAAACTTGTTATAGCTATTAATCACTTTTAAATAAATATTTTTTTTAGAGAATCAACCAAATTATAAATAAATAAATTGCTTAAAACTTATAATAGTGTTGATTCTAACTGTTTGGAGTAAACGATTAGAGTAATCGATTAAAACCACTATGTATGTTTTAAACGGTTTAACATATTTATCTAGTACTATTATTCTTTAGTATATAAGTTAATTTTTCACAAAATTTGAACCATGTATATTAAAGCGTTTAAAAGTTATGGCAACTTTGATATTTGTTTCTAATGAATGCCCTGGTTTATGCAGATTTTTGTTTTATTTTAGTTAGTTTTACAATGAAGTGGCATCAGTATAAATCTTAACTGTTCATAAATGTGAAAACATTTAAAAATTTTATATTTTTCACTGTTTCAGATCTTACTCGGCTAGGCTATCAGATATTGATTTCTATGATTAAAAATCAATATTTTATAAAAAAAGCTAAAATGGTAATTAATATAGGTGTCAGGTTAATAATTTAAATTTAATTTACTTAAATCAAATAAAAAACTGCATAAATCCATCTACATGTATGGTCGAATGTATGTTCGTCCCACACTTTTATATTTGTATTTATTAAAAAGTTGTAACATACAGCTACAATAGATTTCTAATACAATATTCAAATTTATATGTTTTGATTAAGATAGTTCGTTTTTGGAGAATAAAAAACTTTGTCTACAAAATATTTTTTTATTTCAAATTTTCCGAGGGGTGATCCTTTTTTTTAAGAATTTAATTTTTCAATTTTTTTTGCTAAAAAATCCGACTTTAAGATTTTTTTTGTAAATTTTTATTTATATCAATTTAAATTAGTTTAAAAGTATAATTTACGTTTTTGCAACATAAAATAATTAATTTTTCAAAAATTGTTTGATTTTTTTAAAGAAATTTTGACGAAAATACCTATTTTCAACCCCAATTTAAACGCCCAAAAAAATGTTTAAAAAATTATATGGTTAGAGAATTTTATAAGCTTTAAAATGATGTATCACACGACCCCCTTTCCATTTAAGAAAATGTCCCCCTGTCCATATTTTAATGGCTAAAAATATACGCTAAAATATAGTCTTTTTCAGGTGTTCTAAATTTGAAGTCGATATCTCAACCCATTCAAAAGTTAAGAGGGGGGGTGACGTAGGCAACACATAATACTTGTCTGTGTGGAGAATAGAAGGCGCTTCATAGTTTATAAAGTTGCATAAATAAATATATTCTCTCAGGTTTTTTATATATTTTTTGAAAAACGAAAATACGCTATTTTTAACCGGGTTCCAAGAGACGAAGTTCTCAGTTCGACTCGGTATATTATTATTCCACCTTTTGAAAAATGAAATTTTTGAATTATATTTGTGTCGCCATCTAACGATGGATTATAAAAACTGTCATAAAGTTTTGACAGCATCGACAATCACGTGAAACTCTACTAACGATCAGCTGTCTGCAGGGAGTGGTAGTGTTCCTTGAGGGTTGTTTAGTGAATTTTAAGTGTTTCGCTAAGGTAAATTAAACGAAACTAGTTTTCTCTGGAGTAATTTGAAGGTAAACATGTATTAAATCGATATTTGATGGCGATATAGTCCAAATCCCTTAAATTTTTAATAATATTATGTACTCCCTGTTCGCTATACACCACCCCTTATGACTCGATGACCTAATTTAAAGGCAATTGTTTTTTCTATGATTGTCAATATAATCAATGGTGGAGGTATAGTTCAATAATTCATTTGTAATTAACGTTAAATGAACACAATAATTGGTCGTGATAGATGTTTCAATAAGCGGTGGTTTTTCAGTAAGAGTGTTTTACTTTAAAGCCCTAAAATTAGCTTGATCCAAGCATAAATATGTATATTTTTTGGGTCACATGATTTTGTTTTAATTTTAATAAGTGTGAAACTAAAATAATGAACAAACCGTAAGTACCTACTTAAATAATTTAAGTATAATTATTATACTTTCTGACCCTAAATGTTACACTTCCATATTTTTTATGGGTTTAAAATTCCAAGAACAAAAAATTAGCTTGTTTCATTTTGACAAGAAAAGTTTACTGCTTGATGTTAACTGTCAAAAACATATCTGTCGTTATCAAAGAACTATTTTTATATGATAAAAATGGATCTTATGATCATAAGATCAATTTCTATCATGCGTGTTTTCTTAAATTTGACATGTGCACTAAGGTCTTATCAAAAAGTTTGCCTTAAACACTGAGCCCTTTTAAAATTATGCTGTGAACCTGCATTAAACCCTACTCAACCAGGCTAAAATTGTGTATTGGATGTCTCTAAAAAATACTATGGTCTGTTTCTTTAAGCAAGATAGTAAATTAAAAATCACACAGTGAATATTTTCAAAAAAGATTCAAATATTGGATGTGTGAATATACTGTGTAGTTTATTTCATAAAACAACTATATTCTATACACAAACATATACTATTCAAACCTGTTGTAAAGATATTTACTGTGCTATTATTAATTTACTATCTTGCTTGAAAAAATGGACCATAGTTTCCTTAAAAACAGTTTTTTGTTATAACCAAGTTTGCTAAATGAATAGTTTTTTAAAGAAAATGAAGAAAATTCACCCCCAATTATAAAACAGGAGGTGGAAACTTTTTTATGTTGTAAAGACAATCCTGCTGCCAAATTTCAGCCTGATAAAATCAGAATTCAATGCAAAAACCAAGTTGTTTTAAGGAAAAATTGTGTAAATCAACACTTGTAATTGTAATGGAGTATCTATATAACAAAATCTATGAGGTATCTGTCTATCTGTCCTTTCAGAACTTTTTTTTATACATAAACAGCTGGAAATTGAAACTTGGCATGCATGTCAGGATCTGCTTATGAGAAAATTCTGTCTGTGGCCCAAAAAAAAAATTAATAAAAAAAAAAACATTTACAAAATAATATAAGTTTTCCTATTGAAGATTATAATATTTATTATAAGACAGTTGAAACACTTTTTGTTTTTTACAGGGGTCCATCCAAAGTTCCAGATAACACATCACATTCTGATAAAACTTCAGAGATGACCGAGTACTGGCTAATATCTGCCCCTGGGGAGAAGACGTGTCAACAGACATGGGAAACAATGAACAACATGACCAGTAAACAAAACTCATTGTCAGTCAATTATAAATTCCACATACCTGATCTAAAGGTGCTTAAAAAGAATGAAAACATTGTTTTTTCACCACCAGCCTAAAAGCACATCTTTATTACTGTTCTTTTCATTGGTAGAAATATTATTTTTCTACCTATGACGTCAGAGGTTCTAAAAATATTGAAATTGCACCATGGTTAATAATGAATTTTTATTCAGCTGTTTTGGCATCTGATGTTTCACATAATTATTAAATCACATTGCTATTTACAAGTGTCTTTATGCACCAAATTTATTTATTGCATGATAAATTAAAAAATATTAACTAAATTAGTACCTATAAAACATTTTTTACAAAAAACACTTCGAAAAGTGAAAATCATTGGTCCATCATATTCAACCACAGATTATACAACCCATAGATTAGCGTAAAGATCATAGATTACTAGAGGTACAACCCCCATATATTAGATATTAGATAGTCAACTCGTAAAACGACAATGTTTTATAGGTTGCATATGCCTTGCTCCAAGCCTTGAGCAATTTGCGCAGCACAAATAATCTGGTCTTTTGTTGATATAACCTTAAAATAAAATTGTTTATTTTTTAAAATTACATATTTATTAACAAAATTTAACAAAAGTAATTAGTAATTTTGTAAACTACTTATAAAAATTATGGTTAATTGTACAATTTCGGCAAAACATATTTATATGACCAGGTGATGTTATTGGTATATTTATTTCTCTTTTTACTATTAAATTATTATGTGTTGAAGTTTCTGAGTGTTCTGTATGAGGTGAATTTGTATCAAAGATGTGGGGGTACTGTGGGGTTTTCCGGTTCATTAAAATCAGTAGGCATAGTTGTATTGAAGAGGGAAGAACTTGAAGAAAAATTAACTAAAGAAAGTAGCTTTTTCATTAAATTTTAGTAAAATAAATAAATAAATAGCTAATTAATTGTACTGGTAGTGAAAAAAAAACTATATTTTCCACGTGAGTGAAGATTTAACATTTTAGACCGCACTTGCGGGTTCGCGCTAGCGCGCTCATCCCGCAATTTGACGCAGGTCAAAAATGTGAAACTTCTCTTACTTGGTAAATAATATACCATTGTGTCCCTCAAAATTTGATTTAATGTGTTTAAAATTATACAAAAAAACTGACTCAAATGTGCATTAAAAAATATATTTTTTTCTTTTGAAGATTTTTGATCACTGAATCCCAATTTAGTCACAAAATTGAGTTATCAGGTCTGATTTACGGGAAAACCATTATCAAAATTAATGCAATTTTAGCCTTTTTTGAGATAATTTTTCTCGAAAACCTGATATGAGAAATTCTTCATTTAAATTTGGATTCAGCGGCTCAAAATCTATAGGAAACTATATCACATCCCTGCTACCAACATTCTTTTTTTCGAACTGTGTAATAAAAAAAAATAAATTTTATTAGGTTGGTACTTTGGATCAGTTGGTTGGTCTGTCTGATGATTTGGGCAAGTTGGATGCCTTTGTTGAACAGGTGGCAAGAAAACTTGCCCAATATTTGGGAGAAGTCCTAGAGGACCAGAGGGACAAACTTCAAGAAAATTTGATGGCCAACAACAGTAAGTCTTTGTTTTTGTATTTCATTATTTTGCGCTTTTTTTAACAATTTTAACTGATTGAACAAAGAGAAAAAATCAGAAATTTTGGATTTCAGTAAATAAAAAATCTTAATTTTTTGATTTTTTCTTCTTGTTTGATGCGTGCATTTACCCAGTTTTAAATTAGTAATGATTATTCGATATGTCAAAATGTTTTGGATATTTTTAATTATTTACTGATTTACGAAATATGCAGTAAAAAATGTAAAAAAAATAAAAAATCGTTAATGCCATTAAAAAAAATTGCCATCCACAGAAAACCTATTGTGATTTTTCTTAATCCCAAACACCTGAGTAAAAAAAATAAAACCCAAATGCCATTTTGGCATAATCACATATCATTCATTAAGTTCACGTGAAAGGTAAAAAAATAAAAATTAAAAATGACAAAAAAAAACGGCTTTTAATTCTTTTTTTTTTCAACCCCGAGAGAGAATTCTAAGAGAATTGTCTTGATGTATTTATTTTTTCGCGTCAAGTTCTACAAATAGTTTTAAACGAATTAAAAATATAAAAAATATTTTGACATTTTATATAAAAAATTCGCATGTACCAAATACTTAACAAATTTAACTTAAAATGCAGAACACTAAAAGGCCATATTAGGACGAGTCTCTAAAAGTTGTTATGATTGTATTGTAGATATAGTTACAAGGTGTCCTGCTTCATAATTTTAGATAATTGGGACTTTACAAATAGACTTTACCGCGCATGGACGTCACCGCGAAAACCATTACCGCGAAAACCATTACCGCGCATAATTATTTTAATTTTTTTTTGAAGAAAAAAAGACTAAATAAAACATAAATAAATATTTTGCAAAAAACAATCAAACAGTTCTAACTGATATAGCTGGGTCAGGGTTTACTAGTTTCCTTTAAAACATTTGCGTCCGAAGTATGCAAACGCCCCTTGCAACAAAGCCCGTCGTCATTTACGCACTTACAGTTTTGTTTATTTTTAAGAGTCTTTTCTTTCCTGTATATGAAATGTTTATATATAGCGAGGTCTTTGCCCCTAGCACTTTTCATTATCGACATGAAGATTCGTACTAAACTGATTATTAATCAGCGATTTATACAAATCAGTCGATATAAATTTAAAAAAAACACACAAAAAACCAAACACAGATATATGGGTACATTTAGTAAACGTTCCACTTTATCAATAAAAATCCAAACCAAAATTATAATGGTCTTCGCGGTTGTTTTTTCGCTGTAAAGTCCGGCTCCTGTTGTCAACATCTAGAAATAGATGGCGCACAAGTCTGCATCAACCTAATGGCTATATTCCTTTTGCGAATAAAGTCTAAAAACGTTTTCTTAATCAGCGTGCAGAGTTGACTCTTGGTACTGAAGAGGACCAGCATCCCGAAACTGTCAATAATAAATTAATATTTTTATAGTTTTGTTTAAAATTAAAATTTTCTGTCCTTACTAATAGATTATACTATTTTTATGCAAAATAGTGCTTAAATGTTTTAAAAACGTTGAACCTAAACGAAAATAAACAATTTTTGTTATACAGGACACTTTGTAAAATAAATTGTACAACTGTTACTAATTTTTGTTTTGTTAAGTTGATTAATATTTTTATTTTTTTTTTTAAATAAATCAAGATATTTTTTACTAACTTTTGTAGTCTACTGTTTCAAAACATTCATAAAATCGTCGTCTAAGTTTATAAAGTAAGTAGATATATTATTAATAATATAATAATTTATTATTATACATATGTACTTATATTGTTTATAATACTTTTAACAAAAATTTCACAAATATTTTTTTCAAAGTTACATGATATAGAACAGTTTTTTTTTAACTAACATTATTCTATTAAATAGATTTTAATTTCATTTCGTCAATTTTTAAATAAAATTATACCGCGTGATTCACCTTTGAAGTAAAATCGTCAATTAAATCAGTATATGTATGCATATGGAGACTTTTTCAGTTTCAATTTTTCTTTCATTTTGCTCTTTTAATTGCGATAACATATTGTTATTTCCATTCATTTTCATTAATAACTACTCATATAGAATATTTCCTCCTTTCGATAGGAATAACGTAAAAATGTCAAACTTCCTATAACTTATGATTGATTAAAAATATTAAGGAAATCTTTCATAACCGTTTCAGCTAAAATCTTTTTAAATCATTTAAAAGTCATAACGATTTTGTTAAAATTTCCCCCTGTAAAAATATTAAAGTGTTTATAATTATAAACACTGTTTATATAAACAGTTCAAATTTGGCATAGAGATCTTATTTTTCCGAAAAAGTAATTAAAAGTTATAAGTCATTGAAAGTTTTACATTTTTACTTTTCGTTCTTTGGCCGGTGTCTGCCTAGAGTCTAGATCCTAGACAATACTTTTGGCATGCATTAATAGTTGAAATTAAAGAAATTGAATCTTGATATATACCCACATAGACACACTAGCATGTCTTTTTAATTTGAAAACGACATTAAAACACTAAAAACAAATTTGTTTTTTTTTTATTTTTTTCTGTTTAAATTGGTTTAAAATGCAATCAGGGCTGAAGGATGTGTTGAAAATAATGTTTGAATGCGAAAATATGTATATTAAATAAAGTCAAATCTGCATTTTTACTTCAGTGCCCAAAATTAAACACAAAAATAATATTTGTATCAGTTATTTTTTTTTTAATAAAGTATCTAAACTCCGCGCAAAATCTATATGAGTTAATTCTCATTTTTTCTTGTTTTATGATTGGCAAAATAAATATAATTTGCTTAAAAACTCATTTTTAGACAAAAAAATTAATGTTTTAAAATTTAAAAAATTCGAATAATTTTTAAAAAGAAGAAAATGCTAGAATAAACCAGAAAATTCTTAAAAAATGAAAGCAATGCATCCGTCTACTGCCAGTAGATGTTTTGTTAAAAGGAAGCAATATAACACGGTGCTCGATAAAATTTTTATAGTAAAAGATGTGACAGATTTTTTTTCGGCAAGTTGAAATAATGCTGGTCCTTTATTTTTTTTTATTTAAAAAATATTATTTTAGGTATCACCAGCTCAGGTAATGTAAATTTTTATTTTAATAACTAATTATATGTAAAAAATATATATTATAATTTTAAACAAACTTTCACTTTTTAAAAACATTTTATTATAATTATTTGTATCACCAAGCACAATGGGCAATAAAAATATCACTAAAAGTAATTTTTAAACAACTAATCATAGCTACCTTGATCCATTTTTTTACTTAGATTCTGCCCGGAGTTTAGTTTTGATTTCTGTTGACGTTAGTAAAATGAAGAGAATGGAAAATATTATTTCATATTCATCTTTGAATATTTTATCTCTATAAATTGTTCATACTTTACGATTATGTTTTCGTTTGTTGCATTTAATTTTGGCAACAAATTCTTTTCTTTTATTGATTTCTTTCACAATAGAGTTGAAAAAGTTTACATAACTTACTAAAAATTTCTTTCACTTTTAACTTCACATTTTTGTACTGAATTGACTTTAATTATAGTTATTAATCGATTTTTTAATTAATTATAGTTATCGGGTTTTTGAGTAAAAATGCAGATTTTCTAGACATGTTTTTGTGTAAAACCTAATCCACATTGAACGATATTTGATCGGCAACCACACGCGTTATTCCCTGCTTATAAAGTCCGTACGTCCGAAAATTTTAGTTATGCCAATCAAAACAAATGAAACCGTATTACATTTTTCTGTTTCGTATATAATTTCGGTATGATGGCGTAAATAAGACATCAGGTACTGCGTTCTTGTCAATCAGGGTGGTAAAATAAAAAGGCTAGCGCTCCGAATCTCCCCCAAATGGCGCCAGCTCTGCTAAAATACCCAGATGTTGCTAAAAATATTTACCAAGTTCATTGTGCTCGTCAGGGAAAGCACATATCAAACTTAGTATATGACTAATCGACTAGGGAAGTGAAGACAAACAAGTAACGAGTGCGAGTATGGTTAGTTTACTAATTTATAAACTTGGGTAATTAGTTGCTTATTCTTAGACTAAGTTGGATTTTAGTGTCCCGGGTATTGGTGCCATTCGGTGGATTTTTAGTGCGGTCTCAAGTAATCCACACAAGTATTGGCGCGCCAGCAAAGCTATGTGCTTTGATTCTGCACTAAGGAAACGGCCAAAAATAAGCTGTTAAATATTCTAGTTATATAATAAATAAATTATAACTGGATACAAACCCATAATGTAATGTTAAAATTAATTTGGATTTTTTTTATTTATATCAATATTATACTTATATTTTCATACATTCTGATTTATTCTTGATATTTTCAGTTGGTTATCTTTGGAGTTTACATTCTGTGTAGTATGGTCATAATTATTTGATTAGTTTGATATAAAATAAAGCGGCAACGTCGCTTTTGACCGCAACGGCGTACAAAACAACCCGGTCCGTGATCTTGGACCACTAATTCTTTTTCGTGTCAATACTTTTGTGGATTACATGGGTGCGGTCGTAAAGTCGCGATAGCGAGCAATGTGGACTAGTGGTGTGACCCGCCGACAGGACGGGCGCATCGTCGGCGTAGCAGCAGTAGTACAGATTCAATAAAACGGGCGGCGGTACACGGTGGCTTGTGCTTGTTTGGCTGCGCTTGTGACGGTTGTTTGGTGGTGGGGGCAGGTGGCCGGCCGCCCCCCGACGACGAAGGCGGAGGGAGCAGAGACAGCTGCGACGAGGGGTGCAGCGTTTCTTCGGTGGAGACGACGCCCCCCCTTCAGTCGCCTACGACGGCCTGCACCAGTTGCGCTACAACGCCAGAGAAACTAACTAACCACCCGCCAACGCACGAAACGTTCCTACCCTCCCTGTGTTTAGGGCCAGGTCAGTGTGTCAGGGACCGGACCGGAGTGCCAGGGAATATTAGGGGCCACTTATCAGCCGTTCATATTGCGCTTCTCGAAAAGATAAGGAAATCGTACTTTCTCTTGAACTTTCTTTGGTGAAACCCATGAGGATAAATTATAAAATCACTGACAATCTTGAAAGTTATGTAGAGGATAATCCAGAACTCTTCAAGATTTTATAACCTTAAAAATACCTTTCCTTGATTAAAAATGCTTTTAATATGCCCTTATTTTCTTTGAACTAGCTCACAAGAAAGGTTTCCTTACTTTTCTACAACCTTAATGTGTCTGTTTCTATTTCAAATTTCCTCTCTCTATCTTTATGTCCTGAGAAAGTTTACTAAAATTTAGTAAACTTATTTAATAATGTTTTATAATAAATTATGTTTTCATGAAAAATTAAAAGAGTTGTTTTGCGTTCCCTACACACTAGTTAAACTGCCAACCTGTTGAATATACTAAATAAAAATAATATCAGATGATTAAACAATTAAAATGTGTTAGTAAACGATTACAGACTCACTTAATTAAAATTAATTAATAACTTAACAGTTTGGCAATCAGTTAGATAGATGACATTCAATTTTATTGGGACATGTTATAAAATATATAAAAACAAATCTGACAGACAGACGCATTATTCTAATGGCTGGTAAATGCTCCTATTGGTAATGATTGAAACGCTTAATATAATTAAACTGCACACACGCATATGAGTAATATTAATCTCGAATTTTTAGTGTATCAACTGCCTTGTTAGGCTTTTTACAATAAAACACTTGCTAATTAAAACAAATCCTAAGTCAGTTAACGAGGTCACGGTTCATTAGTAACGCGGACTGATATCAGAATTAACAAGATCTGATTTAAATAAGCCTAAGAAGTTGTTTTTACACTAGCTATTTGAGGTATTTCAATCATGATTGTAATACGTCATTTGGTGCTTGAACTTCGGCGTTAATGATTTTTTTTTCGTTTG
This sequence comes from Brachypterus glaber, assembly GCA_958510825.1. NCBI lineage: Eukaryota > Metazoa > Arthropoda > Insecta > Coleoptera > Kateretidae > Brachypterus > Brachypterus glaber. Next base: position 36,165,212 of record OY294049.1, read on the forward strand.
TTTATTTTTTGTTTGAGTATTATTACAATAATGCCTAATTTCGATGCACCGAATAACGTTAATAATAATCAGTAATAGAGGATTACTTGCAATTTTACAGTTCTTACATTTCTCTTCTGTCAAGTGATTATCGGTGGCTCTAAAACTTAAAACCTTACGTCAATGATAGGAGAAAATTGTGACAACAGTTATCTCAGTTAATTCTCTATTAAAGCCTTATCCGAACATTTATTAATATTTTTTCTCCTTAAGCTACAAAGGCATAATTGTACAAATGATATTCTTAGTAATGCAATGACGTGAATCTGTCTAGGAGGAAATAACTTTACTCATAAAAGCTTGTATTCTAAAAAGATGTAGTTTTTTTGTACACCTTATATAAAAACGCAGGTTTGTAACGAAATAACTGAAAAAATTGTTGCTTTGTCATTTTCGAGATTAAAAGAAAAGGAGAATAAATAGAAAAAAATGTTCGGTTTGGAAAGAAATTACTCATACACGAGCTTGACACGCGCGCTCAACTGCCGCCGACGGATCGTACCGACCCTTTAGCGCAAAGTGGATATCGAATAAACTCCGATTTTTGGGTTAAAATAAAAATGGCGGATGCCTTTTGGCCTTACGAATTCTCCCGCAACGTTCTTTAGTGTTATCGATCATCCGCATCTTAGTTATGAATGTTATCGTAGGCGGCGATGGTAGTTAGTAGAGGTCATTACATCGAAAATAAATATTAAATATACTACTGAACTTAGTTAATATGAAGTATCTGTAAAGGATTTTTTTAAAATAATCTATAACACTTTAATTGAGAAGTTGCAATCAAAGCGCAGTTTGTGCCTTTCTGACATCGCAGCACAGACTACTGTTGGTTTGTGCATAGCAGCTAGTCAATTACTTGACAATCAGATTTGTATTGTTTACCAAATGACGTTAAAATGCACTATTTTAAAACATAAGTAACTAGATGGACATTTTATATTGTCAAGTTTCTCATAATGATTTAAAATAGTGTGTAGTTTATTTGTTACCCTTCCAAATGATTCGATCTTCTGGCCTATACTTCTCGGTAGTTAGATTTCTTGTAGTTGGTCAAAAGAGGCCAAGAGGCATCATCCTATTGTGATTTCTTTAATAACTCTTCGTTAATTTTTCATCCCAGTTGACACTTAAAAATCACGCTAAACTTCGTCTACACTTTTTAAACACTAATACACTAGCTTTTCCTAATTCGAACTTTAAAACGGACCTTTTTAATAAGCTTTTTTTATTTAATTTTATTATTTGTTTTCAAAAAAAAAAATACTTATATTAATTAAATTAAAAATAATGTAACACTTTTATTGAATTTATTTTTTCATTACGCACATTAGGTCTATCTTATAATTATTATTTAAAATACTTAAACCCCACCACCAAAGCAACAATAAAATGCTCTAAATATAGTTTGCGGACTAGAAAAGAGTTAAAATGTTGTGATCCAGCGTTACTTGGGTACCACTCCAAACAAGCAGCATGCACCGGTGCACCAATCAAGTTTTGGCACCCATTATAAATTATTATTTTAAGTATTTTTATAATGATAAAATTATGTAAGTTTATTTTAGGTTTAAAATACATAATATCAATGCAAAGTTCTAAAAAATCCTATATATATATTTTCATTTCTAAAGTAGTTTTAGCAAGGCACTTTGCAAGGCTAAGTTGAGTTTTGCAATCCTATTAGATTTTGTGTCTAATAATTAGAACTAAGGCATTGATATTATATTTTAAACATAAGGATAAAGTGTATATGTTTGTTGCAGCAATAAACTAATGTTGTTGTAAATTATTTTCTCATTAGGGAAACAATTGTATATTCATATACTTACGGTCGATAATAAAAATTCGACGTTAACAATTTTTTTACGGAGAGAAAACGTTTGTGCGCCCAGGGTTGTTTTAGAAATATTATCATCGTTGCCTGTAACAGATATGTACAAATTTTTAGTTGTTATTTGACCCCTTTTTCCACTGAGCCCTGAATGTAAGTTTAGGACATCTCTGTAGTACATTTTATTTTGTGACATGTCTTAAATTAACGTGGATTTTTAAAGCATTAAGGTCTGCAGGAAAGCCTGATAAGTGTTTTTACACTTTTTAGAATGCAACATGAAATACTTCACCAAAAACTATCATAAGGACTAATATAATTTATATTTCGTATTTTATATTTTACATCAAGTGGACACAACTTGACATGTTATCTAGAACAGATTTGTTTGAAAGACCACCAAATCTAAGGAAACTAGATCTTACAGTATTAAAGGAATAAGTAAAATATCCTTTAATAAAACTAGTAATGAAAAAATGTGAGAATCCACCCTATAAAAAACGGTAATTATTTTTTTGCTCTTCCAAAAGTCAAATAAAAATTCTTATAACAAACAAATCAGTCTTAGCCCCCGCTATATCGAGGAACATTTGTTTCATTGGGGCCCCTGAGCGTCAAGCACTAATAGTTTTTTTTTTAAATAAATGGGTGCCAACATAATTTTCTTCCATTACTACACACGACATTTTTTTAACTTACAGTTTCTAATCATTCTAAAACTTTAACGATGTTATTATCTTCAAAAATATACGGATATCATAAAGGTTAGATTGTTATTAATTTACCCATTATCTCAGTCATATCTCTGGGAATATTGATAATAGCTCATTTTTCGAAAAGCGTTTAAATGGTTGATTGCTGCGAATGCGGGAAAATTGGCAAATAATTTAATTTTTAGGCAGAAGGACCTCGGTTAATAGCATTTTGGTAAATTAATAAAACTTAAATTAAATTAAAAAATATTTATATTTGCCGAAATGCTCGATAGCTGTAACTATGACGAGCACGCGTTAGTTCCATATTTGTAGCAAAATTGCTCCGATACCTATATCGCTGACATCTGTGTCCAAAATAAACGTTTCGCTCGTGAATTGGGTAAACATGATACCCTGCTTCTTTAGTCAATCAAACATTAATTTTTATTATTTGTAAATGTTGCCGATTTTTAAAAAATGTGTCCAAGACCCCGCTTTCTACTCTACTTACGAAGGAATACATTTACTATAGTACTGACTATTACAATAATCCCAATGCAAATGTCTTCGTTTCGTGATTGTTCGCTATTTTTTCTTTTTTTTCATTTTTTTTTTCACTGTTATGTTTATTTTCTGAAATTGGTTTTTGAAAAGTGTTGACGAGTTTTTTGTTATAATAAACCACTTGGCGAATGACAAAATTTATCTTTTTCTACCACCAAAAAACATTTTTTTCATCTTAATCATTTTTACGTTACGATGAAGTGCGAAGAAATTAAGTTCTGTGCGCACTGGGGCGCGAAATAGGTGCTACGCGCACGTGTTTCAACAAATAAATTTTTTAAAACAACGATCTATTTTTTTATTAATTGAAAATTTCGTCAACGAATGGCACGTAAAAAGTTTTATTACTGAGATCACATTGGGCATATTTTTTTATTTCGGATAATAAATTTTGCATTACATGTTTTTGGATTTGGTATCAAAATCATAATTATATAAAAAAAACTCCCGTTTGATCGCTGTATTACAGCGAAAATCTGTTACTTACAATTTGAGATAATTGCGGTCGATCCTAGGCACCACATTTTCTATACTTTTTGTTTTGGCACACTGGCATTCCTACTCTCAATTTCCCTTCTCTGTTATAAGCCCTACTTCATAACATCCCCCCTCTCCAAGAATCCTGATCGTAAACAACCTACTCTATAAAAATAATACTTTACAACATCCCTACTCTACAAAATACCTATCTATAGTATATTCAACTTCAAGATGCAGTAGAAGTAAATAAAAGAATCGCACACGCGGCAGCTGGTGCGTGGTTTCATTGGTTAAAACACTCGAATGTTGCGAGAGTAGGGATGTAGAAAATTGTCAGTACGGGAGCACTTGCGATGAAGAGTGCAATGCATTGCAATGGACCGTTATATAGAAATATTTTGTTTTGAGTCCTATCCTGTCATTAAATCCGTCGTTGTCACGTGCGTTTGTTTACACTTACTACATTTTGAAGTTGAATATACTACAATGCTAATCGAGTGCGTATTGAAGGGTAGTGATGATATGGAGTAGAGTTATTGAAGAGTAGGGATGTTTTAGAGTAGGGTTGTTTGAGATTAGAAAAATTAAGAGTACGGGTGTTCGTCTGCCTTCGTTTTTATATTGTTTCAGTGCTGCTGTTATTTTATTTACTACATCATGTGCAAAAAATGAAGTTTTGTAGAATTATTTTTGGTTTCCACTACACTCACACATTTCTACTTGCGTAATTTAGCTTTTGATGTCGTATTTTGTAAACCTTGAAAGTATTATAGTACTGATTTGTTTTCATTTAAACCAAAAAGGTTTTTTTTTATCGTATAGGGAACATTCAAATGTTGCAAACACCATAAAAATGAAACAAGTTTCCATTTTGGAATTATATGTACCGAGTTTTACTGATAACACAAATGATCTAAAATATTATTTTCTTCTTAGAACGTTATAAGAATATTCTTAGAATATTCTTCGTCAAAAACTTTCTTAGGTTTGCAGGATAAGATTTCTTCTAATTGTAGACCTGTAGTTCTGTATATTTATATTTTTAGTTTTTTTATTTATATAATGATTTGCATATATTTTATTTAAACTTTTTATCAATGTTTGCTTCATGCAGAATTTAATGTTTAGGCACATAAGTAAAATTTTTTGCAAACTATTTATTTATTTTCAAAATTTTATAATATATTTTAGACACATAAAAATTAGACCATGTATAATAATTTTAGACACATAAAAATTAGACCAGAAGTGAAAAACTATTATATCACGTACAGTTTTCAAGATAAATCTGGCTAAAAAGGCAAAAAGATACAATTTTTACTCTTCAATCTCGAAAACCTGATGTTCACAAAATCTTCAAGATACACTGTGCGCATAATATTCACGACCTTGAAAACACGTTCCTTTCGAGTAATGTACACTATTTTTCCTACTTGAATAGTTATTTTGCAAAAATGTTTACTTATAACTAGTGTTAAAAGTTGTTGAAATTGAATCAAGTTAGCTGTGTCTGTGTGCCGCCTTGATACTTTAAAACTAAAGTTCTAATTTTCTATTTATTAGCTGACTTGCCAAGTTATCTGACTAGATTCCAGTGGGACATTGCCAAATATCCGATCAAGCAATCGCTGCGCAACATTGCTGATATTATAAGCAAGCAAGTCGGGCAGATCGATGCCGATTTGAAGACTAAATCGACGGCCTACAATAATTTGAAGGGAAATTTGCAAAACTTGGAGAAGAAACAAACGTACGTTAAAATTTTAGTTTTGTGCATATATAACAAAAATTGTTTTATTATCTTAAAATTTTTATTTAGGTGAACTAGAAAATTCTGAAAATATGAGAGTGATCAAACTTCTCTAAGGGTCCTAATGGGGACCCTAAAAATCATAAAATTACCATAAATCGTAAAAACTCGTTGAATATTGTCTGTAATTTTTTTTATAGGTAAGTGAAAAATTTCAAGGGCTTTTATTTTTTTCCTTTTGAGTATACAAAATTATTTGCCAAATTTCAAAAAGATCAAAACATTCTAACCCGCGAAAATACTAAAATTTACGAATTTCTACCATAAATGTGAGTCAATCATTTTAAAAATCTATCAAACTGGACTTACCTTATTTTTATTTAATGCATTCTAATAACTATTAAAATGATTTAACTAAAACCAAACGAGCTAAGCGCCAAATATTTAGGAGCTCTGATTTGGCGCTTAGCTCGAATGCATAAAATAAAAATAAATTCATCCGTTCTGATACATTTTTAAAATGTTTGTTTACTGTTTGACTCACACTTATGGTAAAAATTCGTAAATTTTAGTCTTAGGGGCAACTTAGGCCGATTTTCGGCACGCGTTAGAATCTTTTGATCATTTTGAAATTTGGCACATAATTTTGTATGCTCAAAAAGAAAAAATATGATTTCACGCCCTTTAAAGTTAATCACTTATACAAAAATTACAGACAATTTTCAACGATTTTTAACGCTTAATGGTAATTTTAGGAATTTTAGGGCCCCCATTAGCACCCTTAGAGAAGTTTGACACATATTTTCAGAATTTTCTAGTTACACCTAAATGAAAATTTTAAGATAATAAAAAATATAAGGTCCACCCTAACGTAACAAATTAGAAAAAAATTTAATTGCGGGACATAAGGTTTCTAAAGTTTTTTTTTGTTTCAGTGGAAGTTTGTTAACTCGTAATTTGGTAGATTTGGTAAAAAAAGAACATTTTATTTTGGATTCAGAGTATCTAACGACGTTGTTGGTCATTGTTCCAAAGTAAGTACATATATGATTTTTTTTAATACTTGGTTATAACAATAAATAAAAAATTTCAGGTCTCAGTTTGCCGAATGGAACGCTAATTACGAGAAAATTACCGACATGATTGTGCCTCGCTCCACCCAGCTCGTCACCCAGGACCAAGAGTACGGCCTCTACACCGTATCGCTGTTCAAAAAGGTGGTCGAAGAGTTCAAATTGCACGCGCGCGAAAAGAAGTTCATCGTGCGTGATTTCACCTACAACGAGGAAGAGTTGGCGGCCGGGAAAAACGAAATCACCAAGCTGGTGACGGACAAAAAAAAGCAATTTGTAAGTAAATACAAGGTATTCCTGTTAAAAATAAAAATAAAGTAGAGATCAGTAAAGACTAGTAGAATCGTAATCTACTGGATCCTACTGGTATACCCGTTTCCCGAATAAAGTTATAATTTTGTAATTTTTGTTGCCAGGGACCACTAGTGAGATGGTTGAAAGTTAATTTTAGTGAATGTTTTTGTGCCTGGATTCACGTAAAAGCCTTAAGAGTATTCGTCGAATCCGTTCTTAGGTGAGTAAACTTCTTAACACAATATTATTTACTTACTGTTACTGAAGATTTATGCAAAGAGCTTACAAGTAAGAGAAGGGTGGGTAACTAAGAAAAACTATAAGCTACAACGAATCGTTGAAGGCTAGCCGCGAGCAGTTTATTGGTATTCAAGTATAATATAGTAAATTCAAGTCCAAGGTGCAGTGGAAGTAAACAAAAGAATCGCGCAGGCGGCAGCGGGAGCGTGCTTTTATTGGTTAAAACACTGGAATTTTTCGTTTGGACTTTTGTTGAAAATACTATACCTCTCTTTATCTCAAACAGACTGAACCATCACATGATGTGATAGTTTAGTATGAGTATCTGATACTATCAACCTTATAGAGGTAGTGCTTTTTACACCAATAAAATTTGTAAAGAGCATTAAAAAAGCTAAATCTGAAAACACTGTTTCTATGATCCCAACTTCTTCTGCGCTCACTCTCTCGTATATTCAGTTAACGCCACAAAAAAATTATACAATGACAGTTAAAATAGTTAGGGTCACTCGTTCGGTTGTTGCCCTCGTTGTTGTTTGCCTAGTTATTGTGTTGGTGTGTTTTGGTACTTGGTCGGTTAGGTCGTCTGACGAGAAGTTGTAGAAACCCAACCGGCCAACCACCAAAACACTAGACGAAGTAACAACTTGATTGACCGGAAAAATAGTATCATTTTGATTTGATTTTTTTTATAGGTAGCTTAATTTTCACTTCAAAAAAGGTTATTTTTTTTGAGTAATTAAGGAATTGTTATTTTCAGATACGGATTACCAGTCAATTTTCAAGCTATCTTGATCCATCCCAATAAAAAGACCATGAAACGGTTAAGGGATGTATTAAATCAGCTTTACGGTCATTTAGATAGTAGTGCTGCACTTTCTGGTGCTAATGTTGATGTAAGTAAACACAAATGAAAATTTTTGAACATTTTTGATTTTATTTTAAAATAATTCTTCATACCTCTAACTAACCATTTTTAGGCACATGTTCAGAAAGATCAGAAAGATCCATTATACATATACATATGGGACGTTTCATGTCAACCTTACCCAAAATGTGGGTCAATGGATGTTTATGATCGAGGGTCAAAATGTTCATCTGGACAAGAGCTTTCAAAAAAATGGTGGCGCATTGAAAAATTCAAAATGGCGGATTAAATATGGCGACTTGAAACTAGAGAAAAATCGAGAGTTAGAATCAAAAAGCTTGTAAGAAAAAAAAATTGGCGTTCGATTGGATTGGTTTTTGGGCTCAAATTTTTGGTATATGACATCCCCAAAAAGTTTGACGGTTGATTTTCGAAAATTGGGACCGCCATATTGGATCCGCCATCTTGAATTTTGCAAATTTGACTTCGAATCAGCGATCAGCGATCTCGAAAACCGCCACAAACCAAATCTGGCATTAATCGGATGATTTTTTTTTTTTAATTTTTATGTTTAGCGCCATCTTAGCGCCATTTTGCATTTCTCCATCCTACCTTACAAACTTTTTGGAGACGTTAATTACCAACAATTTGAGCCCAAAACCAATCGAATCAAACGCAATTTTTTTTTCTTACAAGCTTTTTGATTTGAACTCTCGATTTTTTTCATATACATATACATATTTAATCTGCATATTGAATTTTTCAATACGTCACCATTTTTTTAAAAGCTCTTGTCCAAACGAACATTTTGACACCTCGACCATAAAAATCCATCAACCCTAATTTTGGGTACGCAAGTGACCCGGTTGACATGAAACCTCCCATATACATATTTCTTGTTTAATTTATTTAGAGTTTGACAAAAGTTTTCTTCAAATTATTAAAAAACTATAAATATCAGCAACTATCACATGTATTTACTTATTAGTGATTTTTTAATACTCAGAGAACAATCTATAAGAAAAAAAGTTCATATAAACATGTAACTAAAAATTCCCAGTTTCAAAGAAAAATGTATAGGAAGTTCGGCGCTGAACACGAGTTCTTTCTTCCTTCTTTTTTGCCACCCACCCCTCTACCTAATATTTTTTAGTCAATTAATTTTTACGTTTTTTTTTTCAGAGTGTAGACATTCCTGGATTGGGCTTTGGCCAATCAGAATATTTCCCCTATGTTTACTACAAGCTAAATGTAGACATGATCGATTCAAAAGTGTAGACATAAAATATAAACCCCACAAGCAGGACTAAATGTATAATGGTCCTTATATATTTAGTAAATCTTTGAAACAAAAAAACAAAACTTAAAAACGTACTACATACAAAAACAATTTGTTATTACGATTCTTAACGATTCTTAATTACCAGGGCATTATTTAACATGTAAACATTACAAACTTTTTTAGCAACAGCAGCTATAAGTTTTAGGGCCATTCTATTCACCTTCAAATCGCATAGCAACCACCAATGTCAAAGCAGCATTTGGCATTTATCCTATTAGTAATGTTAATAGATAGTTTACTTTTAGGTGAAAATAATACAAATAAACATATAAATAAATATATTTATATATTTTTACTTGGAGAATGTAAGTTTAACTATACACAGGATTTAAAGTTTTATAATAAACGGTTAAAATGTTTTACTGTTAAAAAAGTCCTGGTAATTAAAAAAAATATCAAAATATGTAATTTTTTAATAGTATGGTCGAATTTATGCACTGTTAAAGTTTTGGTTAAAATAACCAAAACCAAATTTAAATTTATATTAATAAAATTTAGTTGGTATTAACAATACCTTAAAGGTATTGTAAAATATTTTCTCAGATAAAAACTTAAACTTTGCCTATTTTTACCTAAACGAAATCGTGGTTTTAAATAATGCTTATTTAAAAAAAACTATCGTTTTCATATGTTAACTTTAGCGCATAATTTGAATCTATACTATTAAAATAACAATATACTATGCGTTTAATGTTCGATTAGACATAGGAAAAGTTATTGGCAACGTCGCGACGACCGAGCGCTCTCGCGCATTAGAATTTGCTGCTAACTCTTGCGTAGTACACTTCCGCTTAGAACATCATCCGCACGAGTAAGCGTCAAGATTATGTACATACGTTGTTGCCATATTTATCACTTTACAATGTCTAACTGAAGGTTAAACGTGCTATATATTTTAACATAATTGTTTTGTAAGTTTTAATTGATTTTGTCAAAGCACATAATATTTCTGATTTTAAATATTAGGGCTGTTAAAATATTTTTATGAAACTGTATATAATATAAATAAATTTAGTACATACATATAAGTAGAATTTTTATGAAACGGGGCAATATATACTTTCCTAGAGAATTCTTTTTCACACCAAGTCTTTGACAATATTAATTTTAGTCCGTCAACAAAATACACGGAACTCCAAGAAAGTGACCCGCCTAAATTTTTGCCTAATTTTAACGTTTAATAAGTATCGAACCGGTTTCTCATTTGCAACGAATCTTGTTTTGTTTTTTAGAGTTATTCTTTGAGATTTCGACGCATATATAATTATATTTATCCAATACATACAGATAATAAGACAATTACCAGCTTTATTTTAAATAGATAAACTCAATAATAACCCCCGCGTGGCTTTTACTTTATTGAGTGGATAATTATTTATTTTACCCACTCAACTGTCACTTGTCAAATTATTTTCTCGTAAATGTCATTAAAATTTTTAATAAAAATATGAATTGCTAAGCTATTTATTGGATAAAACCTTGTATGGCACTCATGGGTAAACCGATATTGTCCTCTCCCAAATTTACCTGCTTGGCTGACGCCTCGCAGGTTAATTTTCTCATGGGCAATATCTTACTTTACCCACTAGTACCATAAATAACTATTAATTCTTTTAACATTATGGTCACAATAGATCCAGAGATGGTGATTTTTTGCACCATTTTTAAATCACTAAGGGGATGCGTTACATGGGGGGTGGGGGTCAAAATTCGCAACATTTTGCGTTACGTATTTAAAGCTACCGTATTGAAAATGACGGGTCTGCGCGGGTATAAATGTTGCATAGACCGGACTTGAGCGGGTGAATTTCATCCGCTCAAGTCCGGTTTATGCACCATTTATACCCGCCCAGACCCGTCATTTTCAGCAGGGCATACATAAGACTCAATGAAAAAAAAAACGGTTCCGAAGTTATTGAAGATCAACCTCAGACAAAATGTAGGAGGTGAACTTTTTTGGATTTCAGTGTTTAATAATATTTTAATAAAGATCAGTATTGAATTCATTGTAAATATCATGTATATAAGATATACAAGTGAATTGTTTAAACAAAATAAGTAAATTATTTCGTTGGTTTTCGAGTGGCAATATTTTTATTTTTTCTTAAAAATAAAATAAAACAATTTTTGGTTAAAAAAAATGTCGAAAACTGGCGAAATAACAAAAAAAAATCGCATAAAGCTCGGTTTTATTGAGTAATAAAAAATATTCCATGTAACATATAGTTCCACTTTATAGTTTTTATTTTACATTAAGTATTCTTTGTTTTTGTCTGTTTTAAGTAGATTTTAAAATTACGGTGTTAAAGGTTATAATTGTTTATAATGTAAATTTGTTAGACGATTAAAATATTTCATTATTATTATGTAACTTTTTGTATTTGTATTAATTATTAATCACATCACTTGGTTTATACAATTTCCCTCCAGGTTTTTTGTTTTGAAAATCAAAATAATACTGTTAATCTAATTAGGGAACGTTCAAGTATTACGTAACGCAAATTTTGACCATACACGGTGTATTTGAAATAGGGTTCGCAATTATAATTCTACATCATAAAATATGACAAAAAGTTCCTATACAAATATTTCTAAAAATGCGTCGTAATGGAGCTAAGCCCCTTTGAAAGTGATTCGGTTTTTATTTAATAACTCAGGAGATATAGCAACGAGGTTTTGCACGTGAAATAATTTTAATAAGTCCCACTTCGTATGTTATTTTCATGTACTTATTTTAACCAGTGATGTGGGAAACGGGGGGGGGGCTTATCAGTTTTTTTTTGTCCCAAACTTTTTTCTGGGTAACATATTTGCAATTTTATTTTTGAAATATGATTCCTCAGGTCAAAATACATAAAAATGGTACTCTTGTTGTAATACTTTATGATTAACCGAGAAAAATTAATTTGAAGATGAAATTTCACGGTTTGAGGACGAAAAATTAAATACTAAAATGCTGAAAACCAAAATTTTATTGATGCAGCGTAAATCTACATCAAAAACTAAGAAAAAAACTCATAATATGAGTATATTATGTATATTATAACGTAGATCTCAATAAAACATTAATCATGCACTAAAAAAACATTTTTAAAATTTTTGTGATATGACACTGTTCTTTAACGGGTGCGATATGATGGTCCTTATTATGATTTGTTCGCGTGCGAAACCTCGTTGCTCTATCTCGAAGTGTTCCTGAGTTATTAAATACAAACCGAATTGTTTAGCCACTTTTAAAACGGCTTAGCTCCCGTAGGACGCATTTTTAGACATATGTTTATAGGAATTTTTTGTAATATTTTCTGATGTAGGATCACATCTTAAAATTTCGGGCTCTATTTCAAATACACCTTGTATATCCTTACTGAAACTAAAATATGGATTTTTTGATTAAAATTATTATATTTTAACCATGCAGATTAGTTAAAGTGCCTTAATCTGATTTATTCTGTCAAGAACAAGAGTGGAGACATTAAAATCTAGGAAAATGGCAAACCCAGAAAAATGTTTTTAACCTTTTCTGGATATGCCAAGTTCCTCTTCTGGTTATAAGGCTGCAATTTTGCTGCGAACCAGCGGAGATAGCTTCTTTGTTACTTGGGTAGTGTATTTATATGGTTAAAATTGTAGCAAGGTAAGTTTATTATAAAAAAATGATAATTAATATTTTTTTAAGTATTTCATAATCTCAGTGATTTCGAATTATTTCCTACTTTTTTATATGTTTTTAGATCAAATATATATGTTTTTTGAACCAAACCAAAATTTGGATGATTTCCAAAGGTTTCCAGCTTTATCCAAAGATTTTCAAGCGTTCAGAAAGAAGGTTAATGTGTTAATAATAATGTCAAAGAATATTACATTATTTCCGAGAATTAAAGTCGATGTCTTAATATTATTTCCAATTTATAATTCCAGCTGAGAACTCAAGGTAAGAAAATAACTTAACAAATTAATGGAAGGCGGCCATATTCGGAAGAAATATCGAATATACAGACTTATAATCAGTCATCGGCGAATGTCCAGTGCTCGCATAGGCGCCGCGTCGATTCTAACGTTGACGCGAGGTTTTAAATATTTACATTTTTATTTTCTTCGAAAAACACAGATATATTTACATATTTATAGTTAATATGTATATTCAATATTGTTGTGTGTAACAAATTAGTCGTCAAATGTTTCGATTTAGTGACCTTTATAAAAATTTCCCTCATAATTCGGCAAAATTATTCCGTAAGCCTATGTTTCTCTGTTTATTTTCAACGTTGATGAGTCATAACTGAATTTATTCCGATTAATGCTTATAATATTACGATCCTAATACTAAAATAAAAAACGAAAAATAAACTGAAAAAAAAATTTTACCCTACTTAAGATAATTAACCTGTGGTCCAAATTAGAAATCTTTAGCTCGAAGCGTTCTTGAGTTATCGTGGTCACAATTTTCCCGGACAGACCGGCAGATTTTTTTTTTGGATATTAAATGATTTTTCATTTTTAATAACGCAAGACTTTCCTCATTATTAAAAACCACAAAAAAAAAACAAAAATGTTGCTTCCTAATAAAACATTTGTTTTTTTTGGTAGATTATTTTTTATGCGAAGTTTTTTTAGCGCAATTTTTTTATTATAAAATTTTCAGTTATTTAAAAAACTCGAAACTAGATATACTTTCCGAATTGCCAGTCCGGTCCTGCTAATAGATCTGGCCAAAGATTCAAGTCACTCTAAAATATTTCATTCATAATGCATTTAGAAATATGCCACAATAAAATAATGGCAGACTAAATTCCGGATGTTTAAATATATCGTTATCAGCATCCACCTACACGGACGAAGGAAGTAACGATCTATCGGAGAAAAACATTTAAATAAACAAGAGAAAACACTGATAAGTCACTTTTTAACATGTTCCTTGTTAAAAAAAATTCAAGATTATTTTTTTGAAAAAGGAACATTTGAGAGAAGCATTTTTTTTTATGAAAATATATTTTATCCAATACATACAGATAATAAGACAATTACCAGCTTTATTTTAGATTTTAAGCTTTCACGGCCATTAAGATATAAAGAACTTTCACTTTCCGGTTTAGACCGTGTTAATGGATTTTCACTTTCCAAAATCCATTAACACGGTCTAAACCCGAAAGTGAAAGTTCTTTATACCAGCTTTATTTTAAATAGATAAACTCAATAATAACCCCCGCGTGGCTTTTACTTTATTGAGTGGATAATTATTTATTTTACCCACTCAACTGTCACTTGTCAAATTATTTTCTTGTAAATGTCATTAAAATTTTTAATAAAAATATGAATTCCTAAGCTATTTATTGGATAAAACCTTGTATGGCACTCATGGGTAAACCGATATTGCCCTCTCGAAAATTGACTTGCTTGGCTAACGCCTCGCAGGTTAATTTTCTCATTACTTTACCCACTAGTACCATAAATAACTATTACCCCTTTCACCCCACCTCGATTTAAACAACAAAAAATATCCGAGAACTTTGGATAAGAATGTTCCAAATTTAAAGTCTTTAGCTTAAAGCGTTCTCGACTTATCGTGGTCACAAATTTCTCGACCGACAGATAGGCAAAGAATGTTTCGCTTTTTTAAGGATAGGATGTGGTAAAACTACTTTTTTCAAAAAAATATATTGAAAAATTAAATAAATACAGTCTTATAAGGAAAAGTATTTTTTTGTTGGCAGCAGTTTCTTACGCAGGACTTTCCCACGGGAAACTAATACACATTTTCTTCAACATTTTTTTATTCACAAAAAAATAAACTCCACTAAAAAAAACAGTATTTTAATTTTTAATTGTTCAACCTTAAAATATACAGTGCGGTCCAAAAGTCACCCCTTCTCCCTTTTAACTTTTGAACGAGTTGAGATATCAACTTCAAATATAGAACTCTTAAATAAGACAACTTAAACTATCTTTTAGCATATATTTGATATTTTCAGCTCTTAAAATGTGGGCAGGGGGGCATGGGGGGACATTTTTTTAAATGGAAAGGGGGGTCGTGTGATACATCATTTTAAAGCTTATAAAATTCTCTATTTAAACTAACATTTTTAAATTTTTTAAAAATGTTTTTTAAGGTTTTGATTTTTCAATTTTTTGTGCTAAAACATTCGATTTTTTAAGTTTTTTTTTTATAAATTTTTATTTATGTCAACTAAAATTAGTTTAAAAGTATAAAAACATTTTTTTATGATGAAATTAGGCATTTTTAAAAAATTATTTGTTTTTTTTTAGAGAATTTTGACATTAATACCCATTTTCAACCGCATTTTAAACCCATTTTTTTTTTTAATTTAAAAATATGGAGTTAAATGGAGAATTTTATAAGCTTTAAAATGATGTATTACACGACCCCCCTTTCTATTTAAAAAAATGTGCCCCCATGCCCCCCTGCCTACATTTTAAGATCTGAAAGTATTAAATATATGCTAAAAGATAGTTTAAGTTGTCTTATTTAAAAGTTCCAAATTTGAAGTCGATATCTCAACTGGTTCAAAAGTTAAGAGGGGGGGGGGTGACTTTTGGACCGCTCTGTATAATAATAAATTTTTCAAAATGCGACTTATCTCTGTTTTCCTCCAAGCCATGTATTGAATGTGATAAGAATTTCATTCTGCTCCGCTTCGCCGCAAAATTATAACTATTCTTAACCGGGAGCACAAGTGTTGAACACATGCTGGAGTCTCAAAATTCTATTCTTACAAAACTCGTAAAAGATTTATACTTTAATAAGTTGTATACGGTTTATAAACCGTCTGTGCTGTTTTTAGTGTGTTTTTCATGTTGTCTCTAAATGGAACAGTGCTGATCGGTTCGTGAACCCGCCTGGACGTACCCATTGGGTTCCACACACAGAATACCGATAAAAGGTCCCACAGGACCAGTGAAATCAACGACGAGACTGCAGACTCGCCTTGGGTCGACTGGTAAGTTTTGTAATTCATTGGCGTAGCAAAATTGGCTTATAAAATTTCACAGTGTTTCTGGGCTTTAATTTGGATGAGCATCTCACATGGTATACTATTATAACTTAAATTTAACTATGCTACGGTTGAGAAAAGAAATTGAGTGGTTTTCGCCCCCCAATTTATCTTTGTTACGCCCCTAATATGGGTTCAAATTATTAAAATAGCCCAAGACCTCTCCACGCCACTGCGCTTGGGTCTTAAGACACCCAAGTAGTTTCACATTTATAACATAATATTATTCTGCTGGTCTTAGCCAAATGGAGCAATGCTCTTGCCAAATTTAGCAACCTGCAGAAAAAATGCATAGAAAATTATTCCCGCTCATGTGCAGTTTTTAGAAATTGGGTTTCGGCGGCAAAAATTTGGAAAGCGTCTAGAGACTGATGCTCCTAGTTGAGTTTCAAAAAAGTGTCTAAACCAAACTTCAGCAAATGACGCCCCATGTTTATGTATTTACTGTTTAACAGATAAAAACCAAACATTAAACTTTTGAAGGATTCTTCAAGGGTATTTTGTTAATTTTTCTCTGGTTCCCCCAAAGAAGCAGTTTACTGGTTCAGAAAAATCAAAAGTTGAGATTTTCTCCGAATTGTAATTACTATTGAATTTCAAGTTAAATGTAAATTGATTATAAAAATAATAATTAAATAAAAAACAGACAAGTGCGGTGGAATAGTACCATTTTTAATTAATTTAAAAAATAATTTACTACAATTTTGAGCTCACAATTTTCAAAAAAAGTTCCTTTATTTTTTTCTCCACCCATGTGCAAAATGTTCCAATATAGTACAGTACCACTGCACTGGTCACATGGTACTAGACCCTTTTCAGTACAAGCGAAGGCGTGATGAGTGTATAATCCACAGAGGTACAACCGCAGACTTGCAGTTGCATTCTCAAATCTTTGTTCTGCAAAGCTATCGGCGACGACATTTATATCAATTCGTTCGTTCTGTTTTAATTCGGACAATAACCCGCTGTATGTGTTCATAAAGTTGTGTTATTTGTGTTTGTAAATATTTAATTAATTATTAATTACTATGATTGAATAGTGAGTGAGTGACCCGTATGAGATGTGATTGATACATTTACATTTCTTCCGAAAATAGCACGTGCATGTTTATTTATATTCAGGTAAAAACGTTCTATTGAAAACCTATTTTTATTTTAAATAGGTATACAAAATGGGAAGATTTATCTATGTACCTGTGCCATATTTATCTTATGAAATGCCAAAGGTGTACGAATTATACCAAAGTATTTAGATAGTGTTCTTTTATTTTATTTTTTTTTATTGAAACATTACATTTTTTGGAGTTTATTTACTAAAAATACTAGAGGTCCTCAGGGATCCATCCCGGGGCCTTTTCTGTTTGTGATTTTCATTAACGACCTACCATTTCGACTTGAACTCGTAGAAAAAGGAATAAATATGCTTGAACCTGAAAAAAGGCTGTTTTATCCTGTTTTTTTTTGCCGTATATTGTCTAATGGGTACCAAATAAAGAGATTTATCTAGACATCTGTGCCATATTTGTATTATAAAATACCAAAAGTGTAGTGAATTACATAAAAGGTGTTCTTTGATTTAATCTTTTTTATACAAAATCTCTTCTTAATAAAATATAATCGTTTTTGAGCTACTTAAATTACTACAGTTTCCTCATCCTGGGGCCTCTTCTGTTTGCCATTTTCATTACTGACCTACATTTTTGACTTGATCCTGAAAAATGCCTGTTCTCTTTTTTTTTGCTGTTCATTGTCAAATTTTTGCGATCTTTTGAGAACTTATTTTAATTCAAAATAGGTACTCAATAGCAAGATTTATGTAGGTACCAGTGCCATTATGGTACGTACCACCATATTTATCTTATGAAATATCAAATGTGTACGAATTACATAAAATTATTTAGATATTGTTCTTTTATTTTATTTTTTTTATTAAATTTCTTATAATATTAATTTTAGGCAGTTATATTATGCTGCTAAAGTCTTACATTCTTTTTTTACATAGAATTGACTTTAAATAACGGAGAAAATCTTTAAAGATATCCTCGTAACCTTCAAAGATTTACTCCGAAACGGAGAAAATCTTTAAAGATTACCTCATAACCTTCAAAGATTTCCTCCAGATTTCCTCCAATTTGTACACCTGAGTTCCTCTGCGGTTTACCCCTCGCCCTTACCACAATCCGATTTATACCAAAAACAATCCCAGCCTAGAACTTTGGATAATCAACTTATGGTCCATTTGAAGTCTTCAGCCCAAAGCGTTCTTGAGTTATCGTGGTCACAAATTTCCAGCCAGACAGAATGTTTTTTTACGGAAATCATATTTTTTGGATATAAAACGCCCAGAAACATAAAAAAAGCAATAAAAATCCTTCGAAATTTTTTTACTAACGCAAGACTTTCCTTGGAGAAAGTAATAATAACTAATTAGCAAATAATTATCAAACTTCCTAAAGATAATTTTCAAAATTGTGGTGGTTCCATAAAATAATTTTGCTCAATAATTTAATTTTTCTTTATTAAAGCTCCGAGATTGGAGATCAAAAAAAAAAAAAAGCCCCCTTCACGAATCTCCTTAAACCTAAAGTTCTTAAAAACCGAAAAAAAAAAACACATGAAAATGTTATTTCAATCCTTGAAAAATTAAAATGCTAGTTTTTAAATTTATTAATGAAATTATTTTAATCATAATTATTTATTATTTATTAATAATTACATGGATTCAAAATATTTCAATATTGCTTAATCAGCATATTAAATTTGTTATAAAATATTTTTAAAATGACAAAAATCGTTTACATTTTAACCAAGAAAAGATAATTAAAGTATTATACATTAGATAAAGAAGATTTATTGGGTCAAATTATAACACTAAATTAAATTTTTGAACTTTTTGTCGTCTTCATTGATAAGATATCTCCTAGAAGTGAAAAAAAAATATTTTTTTCGAATAATGGACAAAATTAACATTTGAAGAAAGCTATTTGAAATGGATAGTACCTACCGGTTCTACGGGGCAAAATAGACAGCGCCAACAAAAACCACCCAGCATTATGGCCTCGGCTAAACGATATAAAAATTAAATTTTGTCTCCCTGGGGGGGTCTTTAGCCTAAATTATGGTGGTATGAGGTAACATCAAAAATATAAACGCACTGATGAGACAAAATCTTGAAAAAATTAACATAGGGTGGGTACATTTGGACTTTTTTCTTCTATTTATTAGTTCTAAATATCCAATTTTGCCCCATGCTACCCTATTCAGTTTTTCTATCAGGATGATATTTGTTTACTTACATAACATGTACTATTTTATTAAACTGATGTCATTTTTTTTGTATACATTTCAAAGTGTTATGAATAGAATTTGTTAACATTACATTTTATGTGCGAAATTTCGTAATAACTAAAATGCTAGACCATAGGGATATCAAATTAGTTAATTAAACAATTTTACACATTCTTGGTAATGGTTATTTTTAAATTATAACAATATTTATTTATTAATTTATTGATCATTTTAATTCATTAAATTTTTTAAAGAAAATGATCATTCTCTACAAAGTAGTACCTACCTAGAATATGAGCCTCGTTTAGAATTTTTCGGGGAAGGGAGGGCTGATACCCTTAATAATTATTCAGATATTTTTCTTTTTTAAGAAATAAATAAATAAATATTTTATTGAGAGGAGTGCTCCCCTCTATAGACACCACCCTTTTAGCTTATAAAAATCAAATTAAATTTCTTTTAAAGTATAATAAATTGGAAACCCCGCTTCTCTCTAAGGAATTTATTTATTTATTAATAAATTCATATGACCTGTGATATGATAAGACTTATTTAGTATCTTAGTTGAAATATACAACAAAAATATATTCGGTTTTTAGTCCTATTCATCTATAATTAGAATGCCACATTCAGTACTGAGTCATAAAGTCGTTTAAATATGCCTATTAAAAATTCTCTCCTTTTTAAATTTTAATGACCAATCATTACATTTTTAAATGATTGGTTTAAAAACGTGAGAATATTACCCATAAATTATGCGTGTTCTATTGCGGTTTCAGCCAAAGATTACCTGAAACTAAACTTATAAACTCATGTTTACCAAACGTGGAAACTTTTTTCTAAAATTTTATGATAATCTTCAAGGAAATTCCGAGGAAATCATAAGTCATTGCACAGTGGTCCCATAAAAAAAAGTGACAAAATTCTGTTTTTTTTTTGCGTAGTGCCGTTGATTACGAAAAAAATAGTAAAACATATGAAAAAAAATTGCGTCTTTAGGGTGGTTCAAAAATTTTCAAACATGTCCGATTTAGCTGAAATTTCGTATAAAGTCTTCTTTTCTTAATCTTAATGCGTACCAATACCCAAAAATCTAACATTCAAAATGTCGGAACAAATATGGCCGATTTATTTTTTAAATTTTGTCAAAATTAACAAAAATATGGTATAAAACAAAAAATTATGAAAACTCCAGCCCATTTTTTATGGGTTATTTTCCTTATATGTAATGTAATAACTGTAAAAAATTCATGATTTTTTACCAGCCTGCTTTTTTTTAGTTTAATTTTGAAAAAAAAATTATTAAAAGTTTGGCAAAGAATGGGTAATTTTTCTATTCTATTCAAAAATTAAAAAAAATACCATAAAATAATTACAGATTTACGAATAAAACTGTTTAGGCCCATACATTATAAAAATTACTCATATTTTGCCAAATTTTTATTATTTTTTTCAAAATTAAATTAAAAAAAAACAGGCTGGTAAAAAATTATGATTTTTTTACTGTAGTTACTAGTACATATAAGGAATATAACCCATAAAAAATGGGCTGAAGTTTTCGTAATTTTTTGTATTCCCATTTTTAATCCTATTTTAAACCCCCAAAAATTGCTCCGAAAAATTAAAAAATATATGGGGGCAAATAGAGAATTTTGTTAGCTTTAAAATGATTAATCACACGACCCCCTTTCAATTTAAAAAATGTCGCACTTGCCCCCCTTCCACCATTATTTATTTATTTATTTATTTATTTATGTATAATTTACTACAGAGTCATGGAGAGCCCCAAATAAGCTTTTGGCTTGTGCTAGGGACTCTCCATTAATTTTGATAAAAATATTCCAAATCGTTTGTTTACAATAATTTTAACTTCAAATTTATTATTTTATCTTCTTCCATTGCTACATATAGCTCCATCCTTGTATCTCATAGTTCCACTCCATTTTCCAATATTTTAATGATATTTACAGTAAATTTTGTATTTTTCAATTATTAAATAAAAAATAAAGACATTGACATTGACATCAAAATATTATGTTATTATGCCCCTAAACATAAAAAATATATATCAAAAAATTATATGTGTTATTTTATTTGTGTTTCAAATTTAAAATTGATATCTTAAGCTGTTCAAAAGTTAAAGGGGGGGGGGGGACTTTTGACACGCTCTGTATACATAAGACTTGTCACAGAAATTCTAATATGCCTGATATGTATATGTTTTTTTCCCTTCCAGCCAACAAAGAAGATAAAATACACAAAAAAAATTGGCATAATACACAAAAAATATATATATTATAATATATGGGTCTATAGAGATCATACTTTTCGGTAGATCAAAACCAAAAACGTTTTTATGGGACTTTTTAAAAAGGTATCTTTTTTTTTTAATCGGCTACGGTAAAAATAAGAACTGAACAATTCTGTAGTCATTTCTGAATCTCCCTGTACTGTAATTTAAATTTAGATCTTAAGTATACGTTAAAACGCCAGACGCTCTCTTTGTAAACATTAGCGCTAGATGTTAGTTAGTTCCTTATTTCAGTAGAAGAAAAATAGTTTATTAAAAGCATAATGGTTTGACTAATATTTATAAATATCTCAAAATCAGTGTATTTATTTTCAGAGTGACATCAATATTAACTTGAATGGTCTTTTTTTACCATGTTCTTACCATCTGCGACAGTATGGATATTTATAATAGAAATTATTTCACAAAGTGAGTATAACTTTTTTCTGCTACTAAAAAACTGATTTTGTGAAAAATATATTAAAATTTATTAAAAACGGCATCCCACACTTTAAATTTCATGCTCTGTGGCCGAGATAAATAAATTAAAAATTTACCCATACATTCATGACGTCAACATTAGAAAGAGATGTGTGGTGTTGTATTTTTCTAGTGTTCGTCGATTTAATTGACGTATGAATACATGAATTCTGAAGTAATTCCTATAAAAAATTTCCGACGAAAATACATTGGTATCCCCTAAATTTTTCTAAGATTTCATGTAGTATATCTAAAAATCCAGATGTGCTAATGTTTTTTCTTGAGAATAATTTTTTTTTAATTTTTAATTTCCTTTTAGAATATCCATGTGAAAATTCATAGGATTTCTTGAGTTTTTATGTGTATTGGAATCTGTTTTCATCGGATTTTTTTTATAGGGACGGTAGCATGGATAAATTTTTAAATTTAAATATCTCGGGTATTTTATGAAATAAAAACGTTATAAAAAAATAAATATAAACTATAAAATTTATAACCAATATAAAATGAAGCATGTTTTTTGAACCATGGATCCTTAGATAGTACCTAAATATTGATTTTTTTTTCTAGTTAAGGCTGATTATCCATTCTATGGAGGTTCCAAGCCAGTATATAGGGGGAAACCCGGCAAAGGTATGTATGTGAAAAAAGTGCTCGTTAAAAAGAAATCGGTCTGTCCGTATGTCTGATTGTAAACCTTATAACTTTTTAACGGAATATCCGATTTTAAAAATTATTTCAACAAACGATCCAGGACAGTCTTAGTTTGCGTCACGTAAAATACGGTTAACATTGGCTTAGTGTAGGGGCAAAGGGGGAAAAGCGATACTTTTGGCGATAACTCGCTTAATATTTATCGCAGGTCAAAAATTCTTGCACAGTTAAAGAGCATTAAATTTTTTTTTATAAAAATGATCCTAATCGTTTATTTTATTAGTTTCCGAGATATAGGGATTTAAAAGTTAAATGTCAATTTTTGGAAAATATAACTTCAGAAAACTTAATTAATATTATTTTTATTTTACTTATTTATTTATTTTTCGATAAACATTTTAGTTGGAGGATATGAGAGAAGTAAAACACATCCGTGCGAAAAAAGTTCTTGCTACCCGGCAACCGGGAACTTGTTAATCGGAAGAGAAAATCAGTTATACGCCTCCTCCACATGTGGTTTGCACAGAAAAGAAAAATACTGCATAGTGTCGTATCTGGATGATCGCAAGAAATGTTTCCACTGTGATTCGAGACCTACTACTAGACCTAGTCCATTATTAAATCACAATGTCACTAATATAGTGTATCCATTATATCCAGGGTTAGTTGTAGGCGTAGAAGGATACATCCCTATTGAAAATGACGGGTTTGTGCACCATTTATACCCGCGCAGACCGGTCACTTTTAATAGGGATAAAATAAAGAAGAATGTTTTAAAGTTTAAAAATTTCGAGTTACAGAAAGTCTCGAAATTTTTAAATTCCGACTATATAAAAAATACCATACAATCAGTTCATTTTTTTTTGTTTAAAGTTAGAATTAAAATCATTACTTAACGTTTTTTAAATTTTAAAATATGTTTTTTTTTTTTAAATTTATGCGTCCATTTTACGCTCTCTTATTATCTACAATTTCTGTTAAAAACTGGGTTCGTCTAAAAACATTGTATGTTATTTTTCCGAGATAAGCTGAAATATCGTATTTCGTAGGTATATCTTTTCTAAATGTTTTTTTAAGATAACTCGAACATTAATTTCGTGTAAATTTTTTACTACGTATAAGATTCGTATTAACATAGATATTTATTAAATTTTTAATTTTATTAGTTTTTATAAATTTTTAGACCTGATTCTTTAAAAGAAACACGCTTGAAGAAAACACACAGTGCGTGTTCAAAATCCGCCCCTCCCTTTAACTTTTGAACGGCTTAAGATATCAAATTGAAATTCGGAATACGTAAATAACAACCCAATTCATATTTATATTTATATTTCATGTTTAAATGAATAGGGAGGTCGTGTAATACATCAGTTTAAAGCTAAATTAATTCTCCTTTTGACGACTTAAGTGGTTATAATTATATCATCTGAATTTAGTTTAATAATTATATCATCTGAATTTAGTTTAAAAGTATAATTTACGTTTTTGTATCATGAAATTAATCATAAAACAAAAATTGTTTGATTTTTTTAAATAAATTCTGGAAAAAAAATCCTATTTTCAACACTTTTTTAGCCCAATCCCTAAAAAAAATTGAAAAAAATTAAAATATATGGTTGAATAGATAATTTTATAAGCTTTAAAATGATTTATCACCCGACCCCCTTTCTATTTACAAGAAAATCCCCCTTTGCCCCTGCCTCCATTGTGCCATTTAATATATTAAATACACACCAAAAACTTATTGGTGTTAGGTAATTTAAGTCTTCCAAATTTCAAATTGATATCTTATGTCATTTAAAAGTTAAAGGGGGCGGACTTTTGACACGCACGGTATATTCCGAGAGGTAAACCGCTGACAATATTTTGTACACCTTTAGGAGGAAATTAGTATTAGTATTAGTATTTATTTATACTCGTTTAGGGACCTTTTTTTAAATCTTTAAAGATTTCCTCTAGATTACCTCCAAAGATTACCTCGAGTATTTAAGATTTCCTCCAGATTACCTGCGGTTTACTCCTCGGTATATTCTAATAAAAAGTTAAAATTTTAGAACCAATCAAAAATCTTGGTGGCAGTCTGAGAATGGAAAGGAAAACGTTTTTATCCAATTGGACTTGGAAGCTGAGTTCCATTTTACCCATTTGGTCATTACATTTAAAACGTTTAGACCAGCTGCCATGTTGATTGAGAGATCGTACGATTTTAAACAAACCTGGCAGGTAAGTTATAGTATCTATATAAAAAGATGTATACTGTTTTATTCACAATCATTGAAAATGTAAAATATTTTTAAGGTCTACCGATACTTTGCCGCCAACTGTACAGAAAGTTTCCCTGGCATTAAAGAAGGCACCTCCCCAAATTTGACAGACGTAATTTGTGAAAACAGATACTCGGCAGTAGCTCCATCCACCGGTGGTGAAATAATCTTCAGGGTGATACCACCATCACATACTCATTACATTGATAACCCATACTCAAAAGAAGTGCAAAATCTGTTAAAAATGACCAATCTGCGTATCAACTTCACCAAGCTTCACACACTTGGTGACGATCTCTTGGACAGGCGTGAAGAAATCCAAGAAAAGTATTACTACGCCATAAGCGACATGGTGGTTCGTGGTTCCTGTTCTTGTTATGGTCACGCTAGCTATTGCCTACCGTCACCAGATCAAGCCAGACCCGGCGTAAGCACCATCGCTGACATGGTACACGGACGATGCGAGTGTACACACAACACCAAGGGTAGGAATTGTGAGCAATGTGAAGATTTCTTCAACGATGTACCATGGAGACCTGCCATTGGATTGCAGACCAACTCGTGTAAAAGTAAGATTTTTACTTACAAATAACAACAAACAACCTTAATATTTTTTTTTCGAATAAAACATTTATGTCTGATTCTTGTTTTTAGGATGTAATTGTAATAACCACGCTACCAGCTGCCACTTTGATGCCGCACTTTATGAAGCTACCGGGCATGTAAGTGGAGGTGTTTGTGATGGTTGCCAGCACAACACAATGGGAGCTAATTGTGACCAATGTAAACCATTCTTCTACAAGGATCCTTCTCGTGACATACAGGATCCAGAAGTTTGCAGACGTAAGTTAATAATATAGCAGAATTAAAAATATACATACCGATATTCATAAAAATATAAACTTTAAAAAACATTGGAGTAGGGTAAAATTTTATAATGAATATACTATATATACATATATTTTTATTTTCAATTTTCAGCTTGCGATTGTGACCCACACGGTTCTCTGGAGAACGGAATCTGTGACTCGATCACCATTTTCGAGCACAACCTGATGGCCGGCAGTTGCCACTGCAAAACCAACGTTGAAGGACGCCGTTGTGATAACTGCAAGAACGGTTACTGGAACTTTACCAGCTCTAATCCTGACGGTTGCCAATCTTGCACCTGTGATACTTTTGGTACTGTTGACAATCAAGGCTGCAACGTAGACACCGGTATGTAATACACTTCCTGGCGTATAAATCGAGCTACTTTTGCACCAATTTTTTCAGGCATTAGGTTTTTGAAATGATCATTTTGAACCTATGAAATAAAGTCGCAGATTTTTATGCTATTTTTAATCTTTTTAGGTACTTGCACGTGCAAACGTTACGTAACTGGAAAAGACTGCAACCAATGTTTACCGGAATTCTGGGGACTGTCGGAAAAAGAAAACGGATGCAATGCATGTGAATGCGACTCTGGCGGTGCTTTTGATAATAATTGTGACATAATTTCTGGTCAGTGTCGATGCAGACCCCATATGACCGGTAGGGCTTGCGACACTCCAGCTCAACAGTATTTCACGGCCAGCATTGATTTTACAGTCATTGAAGCCGAAAGTAAGTAAATAGCCTTAGCTAAAACGTTCTCTTAAATAATTTCAAGCAAGTGACGTTTAAATCATTGTTATTATTACAGCTAGTAGAACTAACGGGCAAGTAGTGATCAGAGAACCTTTAAGAGACGGCGACGAAGATTCTTGGACCGGTTCTGGTTTTGTAAAAGCTTCAGAAGGAAATTTCATCGAGTTCCTTGTAGACGACATTAGAACTTCGACTGACTATGAAATTGTCATCAGATACGAAACCCTAATGCCCGAAGTGTGGCAAGTGGTTGACATAAACGTGATCAGACTGGAACCGGTAGATCCTAGGGGACCGTGTGCCTACTATAATCCAGAGGACGATTTTAAGCATGTTACACTGCCTCCCACCAGTAACAGCATTAAGGTAAGTTTTGATTTGCCGTTTAGTGAGTTTTTGTGTTTCTGTATTAATATTTCATATAATAATTGGTAAAAACAAGATTGGTACAAATATTGAACCTTTTGTCATACCAAAGATATTGTTTATTGTGGTTATAACTAAAAATATTATCGGTCTAAGTATTGAACCCTGCGGTATATCGAAGTATTGAATATCTTCGGTGTACCACAGGGTTCAATTCTTGGTACAATAATTATTTTCAATTTATATTAATGATCTAGATAGGGTTAATTTTTTAGTATATACCCAACAAAATAGGTAAAAAAGTGGACAAAACGTCTAATATTAATAATTAAACTTTTTGTCCACTTTTTTACCTATTTTGTTGCTTCGGTACGATTGCCACTTTTTATTAATACATTGTATTAAATACAATAATTTAGATTAATTTGAAATTTAAATTTTGAATTGTACAATATATTGCTATATTAATATAAATTTATTTGAATAGATTTTGCCGGCCTCGTGTTTGGAAGCAGGAAAAACTTACAAAATTATCATAGAGTTCCGTAAAATGAGCCCGGATAGAGAATCGCCCCAAGCCACCGTTTTGATTGATTCCATACTGCTGATTCCAAGAATAGAAAAACTGCCGATTTTCACCGGTTCTACCAGTGGTGAATTGAAGAGACACGAATACGAAAGGCACAACTGCGAGCAACTATTGTACACCGTCCAACATCAGTCACAAATTCCCGAAGTTTGTAAGAAATACCATGCCAGTATTGCAGCATACATTTACAACGGTGCAATGGGTAAGTTTAAATTTGAAGATCCCAAAAACAGATTTCCTCCTCAACCAAGTGCTAGCCCTACTTATGTAATTGATTAATCAATTCCTATTGGCTAAACTTATATGGTTATATTTTTCAGCTTGTCAGTGCGATCCTACCGGTTCCATCAGTAAACTCTGCGACGTAAGCGGAGGCCACTGTCAGTGCAAACCTAACGTAGTGGGAAGAAAATGCGACAGCTGCGCCCCTGGTACATACGGCTTCGGCCCAGAAGGTTGTAAACCCTGCGAATGCAACAGCATAGGAGCTCTGGACAATTTCTGCAACGTCACCACGGGGCAGTGTAAATGTAGGGCCAACACTTACGGCAGGGAGTGCGATCAATGTAGAACCGGGTTCTGGAACTTCCCCAACTGTCAGCGGTGCGATTGTAACGGACACGCAGATATTTGCGACTCAAAAACGGGAGCTTGTATCAACTGTAGAGACAATACCGAAGGACACACGTGCGAAAAGTGTGTCAATACTTTCTATGGAGATCCAAGAATTGGTGTTGATATTATGTGTAGACCCTGTCCTTGTCCAGGAGCCCCAGGTATGATTTTAATGTTTCCTGTATTTTTGATATAGCTAGATAAACTTTGGATTGCAATACTTTCAATTTTTTGTAGGCTCCAACCATTCCTTTGCTGAGAGTTGCTCCCTAGATCCCGTCTCAAAAGACGTGATGTGTGATTGCCAAGAAGGCTATTCCGGACTACACTGTGACGTATGTTCAGACAACTACTTCGGAAATCCGGAGGTGCCCGGCGGATCATGTCAATCGTGCGATTGTAACGGAAAAATCGACTTGCTCGTTCCCGGAAACTGTGATCCGCACACGGGAAAATGTAAACAATGTTTGAACGATACCACCGGTGACCACTGTGAAGTTTGCAGGCCTGGATTCTTTAGATTTGGAGAAGATCGACCTTGCGAAGGTAAGAAATATTCATTTAATCTTTGAAATTGACAAAAGGGTCATGAGAAAGTAGACACTTGTGTTTTTACCCTGGGTAATCTTTTCCCGGAATAATAATATTATTCTTGATTTTCAGAATGTACCTGCCACATCTTGGGCACAAACGCTACAGCTGGTCCTTGTGATCCAGAAAGCGGTCAGTGCACCTGTCTGCCTAACGTCCAGGGCCTTCGTTGTGACGAGTGTATCCCCTTGTATTGGAAAATCGCTAGCGGCGAGGGTTGTGAGGGTTGTGACTGCGACCCCCAGGGGTCGCTTGATCCTCAATGTAACGAATTTGATGGGCAATGTCGGTGTAAGCCGGGTTTCGGGGGAAGAAAATGTAATGAATGTGTCGAACGGTTTTGGGGAAACCCGAAAGTCGAATGCAAAGGTAAATATTTTTGTATGTTTCTTATTTTGTTTTTTTATTATATTATTTTTAATTTCAGAATGTAAATGTGACCCATACGGTTCAAAAACCTACCAGTGCGACAGGGTTACCGGGGCATGTATTTGTAACGAAGGCATTGGTGGCTACAACTGTGATACCTGCGCCAAAGGCTATCTTGGCAACGCGCCCCGTTGCAAACCTTGCGGAGAATGCTTCGATAACTGGGACAGAATTTTGCAAGAAACTAGAAGTAAGTACCAGAGTAAACCTCTAAAAAATCACGTCTTAAACTATGTGACTTAAGCTACTATTGAAAATATATTACTTAACCTACTTCTTTTCAGATAACACCGAACGCGCAATTGATAAAGCCGGTGAAATCAAAAAAGTCGGTGCAACAGGTGCCTACACCACCGAATTCGATAACATGCAACACCAACTGGAGGAAATCGACCAACTACTCAACAATACAGATCAGGTTAATCCTGAAGTCATCGATGCAGAGCTGGAAACCCTAAGAAAAAAAATCAACGAAACTGAAAAAGGAACATTGTCGGAGCTGGAAAATTCTTTACAAGATATAAAACAAAACTTGTACTTGACAGATTCGAAAATAACGGAACAAAATAACAGCATCAACAGCCTGAAAGAAAGAACAAAGAAATTGGAAGAAGATGGTAAGTACAAGAAGCCGTGCATAAAAATGAAATCAAATCTTAATTCTGAATATCTCTTTAAAAAACCTGAAAAAGTCAGTTTAAAGTTTTACTGAACAACATGGTAACTATATAATTAACTTCTATCCATCCATTCCCCTTATTCTTACTTTACAATTTAAGCAAGGACCCCTAAAACCTCCATTAATATAGTAACTATGTTCTAAAATCTTACCCTCATTGCAGGTACCCAATTGCAAGAGACCAACGTCCAAGGAGCCCTGGAGTTGATCAAGAGCTCAAAACAAAAGGCAGATTTTGCGGTGCACCGAGTGGAGCACGCCCAAGAAGCCGTCCAACAGACAGAACGTCAGTGCAAGGCCACGGACCACTACCTGAACCAAACGAAAAAGAACTACGAGCAAAAAACTGAAATTAACGAGAATATTCTGCAAGAAGTCAGGGACAAAATAGACGCACTCAACCAACAAATTCCGGAACTAAGCACTTTGTTGTGTGACGGGGATGGAGATTGTGACTCGATTTGTGGAGGTAACTTACACTTTATTTAATGTTGGATTATTAAATATACGGTTTATTTTTCTTTTCAGGAATCGGTTGTGGAAGTTGCGGCGGCTCCATCTCGTGTGAAAGGGGCGCAAAACAACAAGCGGAAGCAGCTGTTTCTTTGGCCAACGCTACAGAAGCGACTCTAAGGAATAAGGAGTCGGAGGCAAACGATTTTATCAGGAATTTCACTCAGATCAACACAGAACAATCTAAGATGATGGCTCAGGAAACTTTTGATCTTGTTAATGGTACTTTGATCAAATGTAACAACACTTTGAACAATGCTACAAGTTTGATGGATGAAATTAGGGACTTCATGGGAAGCAATAATACCAAACCGGAAGATATTAACAAAATTGGAGAAGAGGTTAGTTTGTAATAAAATAAAAATATATAAATATATACAGGTAATCCATTGATCTTGTATACACTTTTGTATACAGATTTCAAGAGAATGCAAATTCTACTTTGAAGTTTATACAAAACGGATGGATGATCTGTATAAATTCATGACCATTAGTCATATTATTTACAACAAAAACTGCAAAGTATTTTTTGTCGTAGATTTTAAATAAGGAAATGAGCGTAACACCGGAAGGAGTGAAAGAATTGGCTAACACGATTAAAGAGGCTGTGGACAGACTCACAAATACTGAAGCAATTATTTATGCAACTAAGGATGATTTGGCAACTGTCAACCGATTGAAAGCCGAAGCGGATGCTGCAAGGTAATTCTCATTCGAGAACTCAACTGTTTTCATAAAAGTTTGTTGTCTGGAAATAATTACGACAGATGTGAAGCCCCTGAAGTAATTATTTCCTTTGACAACAAAAACTGTTCGGTTTGGATTTTTTATTTTTATTTTTTATTCCCAAACATTCGAAAACTCGCGTGCCATTCGGAATAATATTTTTTAAAGTTTAAATAAAAATATATATTTGTTTAACAAACATGTAAAACTCGTCTAAACACATTTAAATGAAATTAACTTACTCCCTTTGAGTAAAAGAATGAACTGATACCTTAATTGTTTTTAATTTGCCTCAATGTAAGTGCCTCGGTCTTTAAACAATTTGTTATTTCAGAGAAAACGCTGGAACATTAAAAACAGATGCTGAAGGTGTGAACACTTCTTTAGAGGAAACTGCTAACGCTCAAGCTGAAGCCTTGGAAGCCATTGAAAACGCCTGGAACGATTATAAGGCGGTCGAAAAACGCCTAAACACTGTAAGTTTCCTAAAATAATTTATATAGCACTACAAACTAGATTAAAACGGTTGGTGTTTCTGCTCTGTAAATCTAAAGTGGAGGCACTGTAGTAGTACCAACCGTATTCCTAGTTACTTTTTTAGTCTTCTAGTGCGCAGTCCTATATTCATATTATATTTGCTTTAAAAATAGCTAACCTAAAGTATATTTTATGAATCCTTAAATCGTTACAGATTGGTAACGAAACAGAAACCGCTCAAGAAACGACTTCAGAAATAAACAGCCTTCTCACCAACATGAGCAACAAACTGAAAGAACTCCAAGGAAACATTTTAAACAACGGAATCTACGCCACCAAAGTAATCAACGAATCTTCAAACATTGTAAAGAACGCCGACAAAATCCAGACGGATTTCGAGGAACTCAAAAACAAATACGAATCGGCGAAGAACACTCTGGATGAGAAGTTGAACCAGGTAAAATCTTCGAAAGAGAGAACTGTAGAGTTGATGCAAAAGGCCTTCGAGTTGCATGCCAAAGTAACCAAAACGCAGGATGACATCGAGAAACTTGAAAAGAGCTCGAGAGCAGACGATATCAACCTTCTGGAGAATCAACTAGAAGGTTTGATTCAAAGGATGAATTACTATACAGAAGTACTAGAGAATAAGGTAAAATGGTTTAAGGGGTGTACCCCAACGAAATAAGAAAAGTAGTTTACTTTTTATTAGAACCTATTTTATGTAATATAAAATAATTTATTGTCTAAAGATCATATTAAAATAACATTTTGATAAAATAATAATAAAATTTACATTTAGATACCTATAAATTTTAATAAGGTGAATGTCCCAGTTATCGACTGTTTCCATTTATCGACATTTAAATACAAAATACAGGGTGATCAGTAACTGCCATGCCAAAATTTAAGAGGTGATTCTACATCCAAAAATATGAAAAAAAGTTTCTATAAAGGTTGGTCCGGAAATGAGCCCTAAGGAAACTACGGCCCTTCGAAGATGACATATTGAATGGGGAACAAAAAAAAGCATCAATAAAATTTTAATGCTGCAGGGTGATTCTTCATTTAAAACTAAGCAAAAAAGTAGTCTTCACCAAATTTAATATTAAAGGAGTAATAGCCTTTTAAAAAGTAACGTTTTTGGTGGCACAAAATGTTACTTCCTCTTAATTGCATTTTTTTTTAAACGGTTGCTCCTAAAGTGTTACACTGACATTTTTTATGTATTTTTACTTAAGAAATCCATGTTTTTTTTTTACAAAAAATCCAAAAAAAAGTACACATAAAAAAGTTTGGGGCAAAAACGTGTTAAGCCTAATACATTTTTCCGTGTAGGGACGACTCCGGATAAATTCAAAAAAATTAATTAATATAAACATATTGCCCTTTTTAATACTAGTATACATGCAAAAGGTCGTCGCTCTAGCTTAAAGGGTACCAGAGTTATGAATTAAAAACCTTATTTTTATTACAATTTTAAAGGGCTGTAGCTCCCTTAGGGCTCATTTGCGGACCAACCTTTATAGGAACTTTTTTTGATATTTTTGGATGCAAAATCACCTGTTAAATTTTGGCATGGCATTTATTGATTACCTTGTATATTGTTTTAAAATAACAAAAAGAAGCGACTCTTAAAATAGTATATTAAAGTACTAGTTTCATAACATACGTTTTTAGCGCACGAGTACAAGTTTAGAAAACGAGCGAATTTTCTAAAGTGCTAGTGCTCTAAAAACGTGTTATGAAACGAGTGCTTTATACAGTTTTTCGATTTTGCTCTAAAATTTAAAAAACTTACATTTAAATTGATGACTGATTTAGGGACAAAAAGTTCCTATGTTTTGGGTTGGCATTACAAGTTACATTATGTTTAAAATTCTAAGAACAAATGATATTATGATATATTTTACAGTCATCTCTTCTTTTTTCACTGCAATTAACCAGTCCACAATTTTAACACGGTAAAAATAACCTAAACACAAAATTTTGTAGAAAATTCAACTTTAAAGCGACATTGACATTTGCACGGAAAACGTCAAGCGATAGGCCAGGTCTGTTGCCAACCCAAAAGAACAAAAAGTAAGAACACGCAAAATGCGTGTGATTATGAGCTTATAAGAGTCGCAAAAAGTTCCTAAACGAATTCCGTCTTCTAAAAGCTATGCTTAGCTTACATAGAATAAATAGAAATAAAACAATTATTTTCTTTACACAATATATACATTTATTAATATTTACATTAATATATTTAACAAAAATAAACATATTACATTTTATTCAATATATAAATATTTATATTACTACAGTTCACGGATTAATATTGGCTACAAATACATTAAGTGTTACCGACATATCAGAGTTTATAGAAATAAATTAAAGTATAAATGCTAAAGAAAAAATTACTAAATTATTTTTATATCTTGTGCTTAATATAAAAGTGCGCGTAGTGGACGTAACGTCCACGTCAAGTCTTACAGTTTTAGGTTGCCAGTTTTTTAATTCTATGCAGAAATCGAATACCAACTTAAATTTTAAAATCCTCAAAAAAAATTATTTTTCAAATTTTTATATTATCATAATAAAAAGGTTTCCAAAATCCTCAAAAAAATATCCTAGACTATTGGATTTTATGAGGAAGAACTATATCGTTAAAAAAATACCCCTAAAACAAATTTTTGGAGGTGAAAATAAAAATTTTCAAGGTGGATAATTTTTCTTTTCATAACCGGAATTTCTGACAATTAAAAAAATGGCCGGACCTAAATTTGCAAATGTGCTATAGATCGTATTAAATAAAATAATTATCACCCCTATCAAGTTATGACTGGTGCTTCAGATTTACCATGAAATAACTAGTTGTATAACAATATGGTCTCGTTTTTTCCTATGTGTAAAGCTAATATAGAACGGAGTGGAGTCCTCTTAGAGGACAACTCTAGTTATAAATATATAATTTTTTTCCAACACCTTCAAAAAGAGAGCAAAATGTACTTTTTATGACGGTGTTGTGAAAAAAAGTTCTAGACAAAACATTTAGTTGACATTTTTATGTAAATATATTTTTTGGAGGGACACAATTTTTATCCATTAAGGTACATTTTATGGATGGTTTACATTTAAAATTAAATCTAACATATTTTTAATAAGGATTCATTGTTTGGTTTTGACCTTCATTTCAGATAGATCATTTTGCAAATAATGCAAAACGTAGTGCAGTACAACATCGTAACAATATTTATATTCCGTCTGAAACAAACAAAAATTAATTTAAAAAAAAAATTAAAGAAATACTGTTTTTTTTTTCTTTTCTCAATAAATAAATGTTGAAAATGACGGGTATAAATGGTGCACAAACCGTACTTGAGCCGATGAGATTCACCCGCTCAAGTACGGTTTGTGCACCATTTATACCCGCCCAGACCCGTCATTTTCAATAGGGTACTGAAAACATGAGTGATATAAACTATAGGTTATGAAACAGTAAAAATTACATAAACTCCAAACTTTATCCAGGTCAAATAATAATGGAACAAATCTTTGATACTTACTATATTTTCAATCAGTTGTGGCCTGTGTCTTCTAACTGTTCTGACCGCTTGAAATATATCGACTTCGCCATGTTGAATTACTTGTTCTATGCAAGCATTGGCTGCACAATATATACCGCATCGGCTTCGACCGTCCCTAAAATGTATATTTTTATTGTTATTGTTGCATTTTACATTAAATTAAATAAAATTTTTATGAAGCACACGCAGACCAACGAACTAATAACTCTTCTCTCTAGAATAGGCATTTCATTCGTAAAAACTGACAAAAACGTCGGCAACATAAACATTCGTCTAACTTACTCGCATATATTTGTTCTAACAGAGACAACAATACCAGTTACAGGTAATTATTATTGTTCAGGCCTGAATATACCTACTATTTGTTTAAAAACAAACCGAGATGTTGGCGATACTTTATTTTAACGGTATGCGTATTCTAGAAAGAAGAGTTATTAGTTCGTTGACCCAGACAGAATAAATAATAAAACTTACGGTGACACTACGCAGACTGGTCCATAATCAGTTCTTTGCCTCCATCGTTCTACCATGTTCATTAGCTCGACCAACGAGTTTGTGGATGTTGGTACTTTATGTCCCATGGGCCAACAGGTCAGCTGGAAAAGCTGAACGGTTTTCGGAGGTGCTTTTACTCCCGCCATTAGTTCTGTTAGTGAGACTATCTAGAGAAGACATATTGATGTCAAAAAAACTCATACTTCTTTTTTACAAAAGCATCGAAAAAAAAAACATTAAAAAAACATTTTAATTTTTTTATGCAAAAAAAGTATAAAGCGTAAAATAATAGTTTTGACGCCCTTTGACCCCCTTACCTCCGACTTGCTAAAAATAATTAGGTAACTTACTTTTTTATTTATTCGAAAAACCCATGTTTTAATATTTGTATAATGGTTGTGGGATATATGGTCAATGGTAAACACTGGACCATATTTTTTCGGCGTTCTACCTTCGGGCCAAAACGATGGAAATTGTTGCTGAAAAACAAAATTAATTTATAGTCTACCATGGTGCGGAGATGGAAAATGGTCATAAATTTAACTTAAAACAAGCCGTGAAGATATGCAATGCTATGCATTCAATTCCATACTATGCACAGTAAATGGTACATTGTACTTTCCAAAAAAAAAAAAAATAATAAAAACAAATTTTTGCATTTTTAATATCTTTTTTTGAAAAAACGATAATTTTTTTTTGAAAAAAAAAATCCAAAATCTTTAAATCTTTTTTTTTATTTTCTTTTTGCGCAAAACAAAATAAAAATTGGAAAAAAAAATATTTTTCAAAAAAAAAACTCAAAATTTTTCAAAAATTTTCTTTTTGCAAAAAACAAAAAACTTTTGATTTTCTGTTAATTAAAAATAAACTCGATAGATTTTTTTTTATTTTTGCCTTAAATGATCCCTACATCTTTTATTAACGATTTATTAAAAAAAGCGTTTATTTAAAATCGAACTAAATATTCCAACTACCACACCGTGATATAATTTTTGCATCAGCACCATATTGCGATATTTACATACATGCAAATCAGTTTCAATAAATCATAATGAGTTAGTTACGTTTTCGATTCTAATCTAAAATTGCAAATGCAATTTATCTAGAGTAAAAATTGATTGGATACAGATTTTTTTGTGATACAGTTTTTATCAAAAATATACTAGATACTTACAGAATTATTAGGTGGGATGCTTAAAATCACTACCGCAGAACATTCATAATCGTATACTAGGGACCAAAATTCCCCGCAAGTACCTTTTAAAGGCCATTCTGTTACTATGTATTCTCTTGGCTTGGTATAACCCTAAAATTGTACCCAAAGTTAAAAAATTAAAATTAT
Source organism: Brachypterus glaber (assembly GCA_958510825.1). Lineage (NCBI taxonomy): Eukaryota > Metazoa > Arthropoda > Insecta > Coleoptera > Kateretidae > Brachypterus > Brachypterus glaber. The sequence goes on from OY294049.1 coordinate 36,202,400, forward strand.
ATTTATTTTTTAATTTGATGAAAAACTACGTTTTCTATAGTCCGATTTCAAAATCAGTAAGAGTGACTCAGCATTGCAACGGTGAGTCACTCTCAATGATTTTGACGTTAGACTATAGTCTAGTAAGACTATATATATAGACTATACCGTGCGATTATAAAGTGTCGAACCCTTTTTAATGCAAAACTGGCATTAGCGATGAGTAAAATGCAAGAAAGCTGTGTGCGTTTTACTTGCCACCGATCTGTTGTACATAGCAATCACATGGGCTTGTCGCGCACAATTCTAACAGAGGCGTGGCTTCAAACGAAGAGTATTTTCTTTTCAAACTGTTCGGCACTTTATAATCGCACTGTATATAGTCTTACTAGGATACTGCATAGACTATATATAGTCTTATTATGATTCTGCATAAAAAAAGGGTAAAAATTTATATGTATACAGGGTGATCAATAACTGCCATGCCAAAATTTAAGAGGTTATTCTGCATCCAAAAATAACGGAGCTACGGCTCTTTAAAATTGTAATAAAAATAAGGTTTTTAATTATTAACTCTAGTACCCTTTAAGCTAGGGCGACGAGCTTTTGCATGTATATTAGTATTAATAAGGGCAATAAGTTTATTTTAATTTATTTTTTTTAATTTAACTAGACGGAAAAATGTATAAGTTTAACACATTTTTGGCCCAAACTTTTTTATATGTACTTTTTTTGGATTTTTTTTATAAAAAATATGGATTCCTTGAGTAAAAATACATAAAAAATGTCATAGTATAACACTGTAGGAGCAACCGTTATCAAAAAAAAATGCAATTAATTGGAAGTAACATTTTGTGCCACCAAAAACGTCACTTTTTAAAAGGCTATTACTCCTTTAATATTAAATTTAGGTGCTTTGGTGAAGAATACTTTTTTGCTCAGTTTTAAATGAAGAATCACCCTGCAGAATTAAAATTTTATTGATGCTTTTTTTGTTCCCTATTCAATATGTCATCTTCGAAGGGCTCATTTCTGGACCAACCTTTATAGAAACTTTTTTCATATTTTTGGATGTAAAATCACTTCTTAAATTTTGGCATGGCAGTTAATGATCACCCTGTTTAGTGCATTTAGTCCAACAGCGTGTTTTTCTCATTCAGTACTCTATATTAATAAGGTAAATAAACGTTATTTTCAGCGAAAACGGCATGAAAAGTTTTCATAACATTGGTTTTCATTATTAAAGCTACATAAATATGAGTGCTCTTGCTTTTTTTCTACTTACATCTACAAATACTGCATTTATGTAGTCCGTGTAGCTGCTTCCCTGGAATGATGTCAAGTATGGTCTAAAATTGTCCGCTGAAAAAATTTTAATTAGTTTTACCAGCTTACATTATTATGATCCTATACATACATAAAAAACAGCAAAAAAGTTAGACTGAAAAAGGAATTTTGCAAAAATTGCTTGGGCCTTCCCGTTTGTCCCGACCCTGGCTAAAATTATCACATTAAAATAGTATATATTAATAGTATATATTAATAGGCCTTGTTGATATAAAAACACATACATAAACTCATTGCTGTAGCTCAAAGGGTTCCTGAGATATTAAACGAAAATCTAATTTGCGGGCCTGTCACTGAAGGACCGTAGTTCATTTACGAAGAATTTTTGGACATAAGTTTATATAAACTTTTTTTCATGTCTTTGATAGGAATTCACCTCCCGAAAGTTAACTAACTTGAAAATGGGTCTTGTATATTATAATATACAAGATATACACGCTAAAGCGTGAGCTGAAAACTTTAAATTAAAAAAAATTGTTTAAATGACCTAAAGTAGCGAAACCTCTTTGGAACTCGACTACATTAGACCTAATTTTAAAACAGAATCAGTATTATTTTAACTTGCCGAAAAAAAACCTGACACTCGTTTATTAAAAAAGAGCGATGTGTTATATTGCTTCATTTTAGCAAAACAATTGTAGATTAACCCTTTATTTTCCTTTTAAAGTACGTCCTGGGTACCTTTCTTGGCCTTTCTACCATTTTCTTCTTGCTTTTTAAAAATTATTTGGATTTTGTTTTAAATGTCAAATTAATGTTTTGAAACAAAGAAATTGAAACACAAGATTTTCGACCTTCCATAGGGAATTAAATGTATGCTGCCAACCATAAAACAAGAAACAAATGAGCATCAACTTAGATTCTGCGCGGAGTTTATATTAATTCAGCCTCAGCTCTTTTAAATAGTGTGTGTGTGTTATAAAATAAAGTTAGCAGATGTCCGAGATGATGTCAGAGCATCAAACTAAAAGTGTAAGATATTATTTTAAATAAAATTTCTGATATTTTTTACAAAACCAACTTTTCCATTGTGCCCACTACTTACGTGGAACAATAAGAACGTCCCTGTTCTTCTTTCTGTTATCCCCCCGATGACCCCCGGCACAATCTCCTATCGTATGTCTGGGTGTTTGTTTGCAAACTAACATGTACTCTCTCTGGTATTCGTTGAGTTTGGTAATTGGATTTTTTGATGATTTTTGCTTTAACCTCTGCGAAAGTTCGCTCACTGGGAACCATGAGTTTCCGCAGGTTATGTGCTCTTCTAGGGTGTCGTACACGAACTTGTATTGCTCCTAGAACCAAATTATAGTGATAATACCGGGCGGCCATTTTAAATCTACCGGGCGTTACAAGACCAAGGTTCACCCCTTTTTTTCTTTATTTTAAAAGTTAGAAATTCCAAATTTGGAACATCTCTTATTGCCATAAAACGTCAACTTTAAACATAAAAAGTGTGTATCTTGGTCTTGTAACACCCGCTAAATTTATTCGGCACCTGAATAACCTGACCGTAAAAAAAATTTTCATGTGTATAATTTTACACGAACTTGTATTGCTCCTAGAACCAAATTATAGTGATAATACCGGGTGGCCATTTTAAATCTACCGGGTGTTACAAGACCAAGGTTCACCCCTTTTTTTTCTTTATTTTAGTTAGAGATTCCAAATTTGGAACATCTCTTATTGCCATAAAACGTCAACTTATACATAACATAAAAAGTGTGTACCTTGGTCTTGTAACACCCGGTATATTTATTCAGCACCTGATTATCCTGACCGTAAAAAAAATTTCATGTGTATAATTTTATAACTTTGAAAAGAAAAGTTGTCTTATCTTTTGAATTGTTAAGATTTCGAGCATTCTCATAACAAATGCACAAATACAAAGTGTAGGTGTTTATAAAGCAACGTTGAAAGTTTGACGCGAGGGATTATAAAAAGGAATGGGAAACGAGAATGGTTGTTGACATTACTCACTTGCTCTCTCTTGAGAATTAACTTTCTGCGTATTTGTGAATATTTTCTCGACTTGGGGTGAATTTTGAAAAGCTTGAAGGATTTTTAGTGAATTTAAATTTATTAATGCCATTTGAGAGCAATGAAATATAAAAGTATTTGCATTCGAATGAAAGATCTAGCGAGTTAAAAAAGGTCTTACACAAGACCTTTATAGATTTGTACGGTGAAAAATTCGAATTCGAAAAGCGAAAAAGTCGAAATATAAAAAGAAAACAAAGATAATGGTTTTATATACAGTGCGTGCATTAAGTCTGGAATCACCCGATGAACTTTTTAGTTACAAGTAAAACACAAAAACCCTCGGATAGGTCGATTTTTATTTTTAATTTTGCAAATTATGGTGTAATAAAAGTTATTAAAATTTGCAACCCCTTGCACCCTCACCCCCCAACTTTTTTTTTCAAATAGCAACCTACCCCTTGTGACACCCTTTGTTGGAAAGGTAATTTAATAAGCTTTCCAACGGTGTATAATAAAGCCTAATTTGGTAAAGGGCTAATGATAAAATGCACAATTTAGTTTATTATAAAGACATGTAAAGTATAACTTTAGTTCACTATAAATGTTCAAATTGATGTCCTTCAGCTCTTTGACAGTGGACAGTAAAAAAACGGGATTAAAATCGATTAAATAGTAAACATAAAATTGGTCAATAAAAAGAAAAAAAATTGCATATTTCAACAGGGTATAAAATATTACAATAAGTTTAAAACAACCTTATTTAGATTCTCAGGAAGGTGCCAAGTAGGAAATAGGGCAACAATTACCATTTTATGCGTAATATTTCACACAAACAATGTTTAAATAAAACATGCGTTTTTTCATACACCCTTTAACAAATTAGGCTTTATCATACACTGTTGGAAAGCTTATTAAATTACCTTTCCAATGATGTATCACAAGGGGTAGGTTGCTATTTGAAAAAAAAAAGTTGGGGGGTGAGGGTGCAAGGGGGTGCCAATTTTGATAACTTTTTTTAGACCAAAATTTGCAGAATTAAAAATATAAATCGACCTGTCTGAGGATTTTTGTATTTTACTTGTAACTAAAAAGTTATTCGGGTGATTCCAGACTTAATGCACGCACTGTAGGTACAATATATTATTTTTTTCTACATTTTTTTTAGTTTAAGCTTACCGGATTTTCAACAAGTCCTTTTCTCGATTGTCGCAGCTTTTTTAAATATCCAAACACGTCAAATTTATCCTCTTCCTCTAAAAGTTCCATATTTGCGTCTACCGCTAAATAAACTCCAGATCTTCCCCCGCCATCACTATTAAAAATATTAAAGTTCGTTTGAAAAAAAATCTTTCTTTTTAAATTAAAATGGTATGGGCAAGCGAGATAATCCTCAAGAAATGAAGATTTTAATGGTTCAATGAGTAAAAATTACACTGATAATTTTTACTAGTGCAATTTTCACCTTGTTCAAATGTTTATGAAATAGTCGATTAAAATATTCTTCGTGCAATTATTAAATATTTTTTCTGGCATATTAAAAACATTTGCTTTTAGTAAATTGTTTTCATGAATTTCATGCATTGAAACAATTTCCTAACAATATGATGTATCAAAAAAAATGTCAATAATTCAACTAACACTAAGGATATCACTATTAAAAATTTTTCTAGAAGAGAGACAGATATTGATTTTTTACAACATTAATGATGCAATTTTTAATGGTTTGTTTTATTATTAGACATATTAATTAGTCCATAAAAGCATATTTTATGTTTTTTTTTAAACATTTATAAAAACAGCACATAAATTTACTCGATTGCATTTTTATGTATTTTATTAAAATAAAAATACACATAAAATACATAAATACATATATCGATACACATATTAAATGTATTTATAATTTTTGCAACAACTTAAATGCATTAATTCATTAATGAACACTCATCGGCGAATTTTCAGTGCTCGCATAGGCGCCGCGTCGATTCTATCGTTGACGCGAGGTTTTTAATATTTACATTTTTATTTACTTCGAAAAAACCGATATATTTACATATTTATAGTTAATATGTATATTCAATATTGTTGTGTGTAACAAATTAGTCGTCAAATGTTTCGATTTAGTGACCTTTATAAAAATTTCCCTCATAATTCGGCAAAATTATTCCGTAAGCCTATGTTTCTCTGTTTATTTTCAACGTTGATGAGTCATAACTGAATTTATTCCGATTAATGTTAATGAACAACCGTTAAGGGAACGTTCAAGTATTACGTAACGCAAAATGTACCAAAATTCATACACCATACCTCGGTTCTCGCGTTATTTAAGGCTGTAGAGATTTAATATTTTGGCTATCCCCCCTAACACACCCCCTATTAGGGGGGGTAGCCAAAATATGAAATCTCTTTAATTATTACACAGCCACAAAAAATAAAAGTGGTGTGAAGATATACATAGCGTGTCCAAAGTCCGCCCCCTTTAAATTTTGAACGGCTTAAGATATCAACTTAAAACAAATAAATTAAATAACCCAAATAATTTTTTGGTTTATATTTGATATTTAAGCATATTGGAGACAACGGGGAATATTTTTTAAATGAAAAGGAGGGTCGTGTGATACATCATTTTAAAGCACATAAAATTCTATATTCGACCATATATTTTTTTTATTTTTTAAACATTTTTTTTAAGGTTTTCATTTTTTATTATTTTTTTTGCTAAAACATACGATTTTTTATGATATTTTTTGTAAAATGTTTTTCATATTATTTAAAATAATAAACATATAACATATATACCAAAAAATTATTTGAGTTATTTTATTCAAGTGTTCCAATTTTCAAATTGATATCTTAAGCCGTTCAAAAGTTAAGAGGGGGGTGGACTTTTTACACGCTCTGTATAATGCTTCGCATTCCAAAGTATACTCTTTATATTGCGTTTTTTTGTCGATATATTTACTTCTCAAAATTTAATTGCTTCGCACACATACTTTATTTTTTAAAGTGTATAAAAAGTGGTGCTTGCTATAACGTTTTTTGTTTATGAATAGTTTTTTTCAAAATTGGAACGATTGATCCTCGGATTGATCCTTATAATAAAAGTTATTTTTACTGAAAGAATTACGTCAATCCGACCTTTTTTAATTCTTTTTTCGTTTTGTTCAAAAGTTTAACTTCTAACTTTCTTGTTTTTTTGGGGATTATTTTCAATGGAGCTCTCTACAACTAGAATTATGAAACAAAAGACGTCTACCCTATCTCTATCTCATATGTGCTACACTTTCTAGCCAACCAAATAAATACTGTATTTGTTTTTCATACAACAAATACAGTATTTATTTGGTTGGCCGGAAAGTGTAGCAGTGAGCGGCACGAACGAACATAGCTAATGTGAATCTGTAGAATAAGATAATTCTACTAAAATTTAGATGGCGCCAGTAATTTCTTTAATAAAAATAATATAGTTACACTTTTCGCCCGGCCAAGTAAATATGGTATTTGTTCAACAAAGAACAAATACAGAATTTGTTTGGTTGGATGGAAGTGGGAGTGTATGTATGTATGTATGTAAAAAGTCTTCTATCCTTTTTGGGTAGAACTTTTGTCCCTGTCTAATCTAACGGGAGAAATCGCCATTGTTATTAATAAAACTTTTTTCCTGAAGATTTTGACGATCGGATTTTGAGTAGATCGGACAATTCGTTCTCGAGAGAAGGAAAAAAATACCTATTATAGATTTATTGAGAAAATTTCTCAATATATTAAATGATTAACATCTAGGAAACACAATATTATCATTATTAAAGGGTTATAAAATATGAAATCATGTCAGTTTTATTATTATTACTATTCCAAAATAACACAATAAAAACTCTGAGTAATATCATACAATGTTATTTATGGCGCTGTCTCGCACTAGATAAAAGACTTTACAAAGTCTTTTACTGCTCGCTTTATTTTATTTTGAAAACTAAAGATAACCGTAAAATATTACTAGGAAACTTTTCAGAAAATATCACATTCATTAAATAAATAAACAGGAACGTCTTTTCAGATTTTTGTTAGGAACTAAATACCTATCAAATTTATATGTAACTTCTGAAAACATTCAACGCTAATAGCGTAACGCTGTTAATTGGGAACTAGTAAAATTATTTACTATCATAATAATGCTTTCCCTGGTAGAAAAGTACACAAATCTAACTTAACATAACATTAGATTAGTGAAATTTTTATGTTTAGTCTCAAACGTTATACAAAAACGTAATAAAATATAAAACTCTAACCTTAAAAACTAACGTTTGACAAAAACGTTATAAAATATATAAATCTAACCTTAAAAACTAACGTTTGACAAAAAAGTTATAAAATACATAAATCTAACGTTAGTTTCCCAACTAAATTCTAACCTTTTTCTAACCTTATTCTAACTTTAAATATTTTTTAAATTTCCATTATTAATACGTAGGCTATAGTAGAAAATGCTCATTTCAGACATCTATGTGCCTAGGTTTGATAATTATTTATTATTACTATAATAAGTTTAAAAAAATATCCCCCAAAAGTCAAAATTATAGTAAGTCTGGCAACGCTGTATTAGAATTGAAAAAATATTTTAAGATTCTGAATGTATAAATAAATATTAACTAACTAAATATAAAGTTTTTCTGAGAGGTAAACGTATTTATCGAAGTATAACAGCATATTACATGAAAAATATTTAGGGCCACCTAAAAAGATGGCTTTTTTAAAAATAAATGGAACGAAATTATGTTTAAAAATATTATGATTGCTAAAATATATTAAGATTTATTTATATGAATAAATTTGTCTCCAGCTGCCATTTTATGATGCAGGTAGAAATTTCCTAGTTGGCCACGCCCCCTACGAAAGCTTAAAAATCTAACGTTAGATTTAAGTTTGTAACTAACGTTAGATTCTAACGTTAAAAAGCGGGACATTTGCACATATTTTATAACGTACTTTTATACAGCTTTCTAACATTAGAAAAACGTTATTCTAACGTTAAATTTCTACTAGGGTTGTTTATTAGGTTTACAAAAATGAGATTTTCATCCATGTCAGTTTGGTATTGTCAAAGCCAAAACTTTTGTTTTATCAAAGTTACGGCATCCTTCATTAAAGTGAAGGAGCCTCAATTACTTTTATTTACACCTACAGTATAATAAAAGTACTCACTTGCAATGTACGACCATAGGCCCTGCCTCGTCCGATTTTATAATATGACCTACCACGGCCCTTACTCTTCTTCTGAATTCGAGAAGAGCATTCGGAAATGGACAATTGTGACTGTGCCACTCTGTGAAATGGAATTGCAGAATACGTCGTTCTTCAGTTACAACCTGAAAAATTAAAACCAAATTCTTCATATTATTATTACTTAAGTAGTACGTTATTTTTGCAACAAATTAATTGTTATATATCCATAAAAAGTGAAATTTTCAGGAATTTAAAACAGAATACATACATTATTTTCTTTTTTATAAAGCCTAAAGGTTCGTATATGAAAATTTGCTAACTCTTCTTCTTCTAAGACGGATATACTAATGCCTCCGTAGGTTTCTTCCAAATCTTTGGACGCAGGCCAATATTGTACACACATCACCTGAAACATGAATAATTTAATATTGTTTTTTTTTCAATGTAACAGCTTGTGCAATTTTTTTGAATTAAGTTGACACATTGGCGTAACTTTTTATTCGGACTTTTTCGGTGCAGCCGGTCTCGCTAACCCCCGTGTGGAAACGCACTGCAGTTTACGTTCTTGTATCATAAATTATTAATTCGTATTGAATTAGATATAATTTCTATTCTCTTGAGATCTTCAATATTAAAGATCATAGTTCTATCCTGATCGGACAGACATCTTGGCCTTTTCTAGAAAATTTAATGCAATATTGCCAAGAGTTGGCTAGGTAGCCATACAGGCTTCACCTAAATTTCATAAAACAATTTTATTATTTATAAATTAGTACCTTGTTTTGCACACCAAGCATTCTTGTGTTATTGAACTTAAATAAACTAGGTTTGTTTGTAAAACATCTTGGTATAACTACGGTACGTAGAATTAGAAAATTAGATTATCAGATTGAATAGCGTAGAGTCGATAGTTGGGTAGTCCCCAAAGTGGGCAGTGCCCATTGGGCAAAGTAACTATGACATCTCTGTAACCTAAAGTGGTAAGAACGTGATTTATAAATAAGGGTTTAATTACCCCCAACCCGTATCCAGCAAAATTGAGAGGCAGACCATTATTCGTAACAAGAAAGAACCCACCATTCGTGACAATATTTCCAGGGATTTCCTAGAAATTAGAAACAGTTTTCTTACCCTAATAAAATCGAATGTTTTCGTGAGCATTACAACACAGCTTGCTTTTTCTTGCCAGACCATTCTCCAAAAATCGGTAACAGTTTCTTCTGTAGGTCCTTGGGTAACAATGTAAGCATTCGGCTTTAATAAACTCTGAAAAAAAATAAATCCAAAAATAAAACATTGATCAATTCGGTACCGGCGATATTTTAACATAAGAGAACGTTCAAGTATTACGTAACGCAAACTATACCAAAATTCATAAACTTCAAACCCTGGTTCTCGCGTTATTATAGATTATAGAGATGTCATATTTTGGCTACCCGCCTAATAGGGGGTGTGTTACCCACACAGCACAAAGATGACTTAAAGATATCTTAAAGATGTCGTAGCTCGTCATTCAAGACGTCTTAAGAACGTCGGTTTTCGCCGTATATGCATCTTAAAGACGTCTTAACGACGTCGTATGTTACAAAAGGTAACGTCTTTAAGACATCTTTTTTAAGACGCCTTACTGACGCCTTGCACAGGACACTTTACAGCATAATATTTACGGTGCTAGGTAAGGTCGTATTGATATAAAAAGCGTAATAAGAATTAGAATGAGAGGTAATTTGTTTGTCGAAAAAAGATCTCAAAAAAATGTGATTTTTTAAATTTTTTTTATGAAATTTTTTTTTTCAGTTTTTTTTTTGAAAAATTCTTTTTTGATTTTTTTTTATTTTTTCGTTTTTCGTAAAAAGAAAATTAAAAAAATGGTAATTTTTTTTAATAGTTTATTGTGGTTAGTTATTTTTAGCGATGAGTATCGAAGTTAAGACGTCTTGTACTTAAAAGACATCTTATGGACATCATAATCAGATATCTTTTAAACATCCCTAAATAGAAGTCCACGAGATATCCTTTTTATGTCTATAGGCGTCCAGACATAATTAAGATCTAAAAAAGATGTCTTTAAGATATCATGTGCTGTCTGGGTAGGGGGGTAGCCAAAATATGAAATCTCTACAGCCTTGAATAACGCGAGAACCGAGTTATGAAGTGTATGAATTTTGGTACATTTTGCGTTACGTAATACTTGAACTTTCCCTAATGTTTAATGCGCTGATTCCAAAACTTAAGTTTATAGAAAATTTTAAGCGAAATTTAATTTTTTTTATATGCCAATAAATGCACCCTTGTTATTGGTTTATCTTTTGCAGACTTCATCAAATGTAGCCAATCAATTAAAATATGACGGACATTAAACCAGTTTTTTGTAGAGGTGAGTAGTGTAGTAAATAATAATTTTTTTCTACTACTAAATTAAGTGCTAGCTTACATATTATCCACCGTTGTCAAGGCTTGTTTACCTTGGCAACCAATAAAATCAGTGAACTCATTTATTATTGACCGTTGTTAAGCATTGTTTATTGACGACGGTCAATAATGAAAAATTTTTGAGACACTACTAACTTTTTTCAACTTATTTGTCAAACTGACAGCTATGTCAAAATAATTTTAAAACTTTATTTTTAACTGATATTTGGAGTTACTAGTTTTAGGTAGTAGAAAAAATAGTATATGCACCACGTATGCGAACTGTCTTAAGTGTTCTCGACTGTTTTTAAGAATTAGAATGAGAGGTAATTTGTTTGTCAAAAAAAGATCTCAAAAAAATGTGATTTTTTTAATTTTTTTTATGAAATTTTTTTTTTCAGTTTTTTTTTTGAAAAATTCTTTTTTGATTTTTTTTTATTTTTTCGTTTTTCGTAAAAAGAAAATTAAAAAAATGGTAATTTTTTTAATAGTTTATTGTGGTTAGTTATTTTTAGCGATGAGTATCGAAGTTAAGACGTCTTGTACTTAAAAGACATCTTATGGACATCATAATCAGATATCTTTTAAACATCCCTAAAAAGAAGATATCCTTTTTATGTCTATAGGCGTCCAGATATAATTAAGATCTAAAAAAGATGTCTTTAAGATATCATGTGCTGTCTGGGTAGGGGGGTAGCCAAAATATGAAATCTCTACAGCCTTGAATAACGCGAGAACCGAGTTATGAAGTGTATGAATTTTGGTACATTTTGCGTTACGTAATACTTGAACTTTCCCTAATGTTTAATGCGCTGATTCCAAAACTTAAGTTTATAGAAAATTTTAAGCGAAATTTAATTTTTTTTATATGCCAATAAATGCACCCTTGTTATTGGTTTATCTTTTGTAGACTTCATCAAATGTAGCCAATCAATTAAAATATGACGGACATTAAACCAGTTTTTTGTAGAGGTGAGTAGTGTAGTAAATAATATTTTTTTTCTACTACTAAATTAAGTGCTAGCTTACATATTATCCACCGTTGTCAAGGCTTGTTTACCTTGGCAACCAATAAAATCAGTGAACTCATTTATTATTGACCGTTGTTAAGCATTGTTTATTGACGACGTCAATAATGAAAAATTTTTGAGACACTACTAACTTTTTTCAACTTATTTGTCAAACTGACAGCTATGTCAAAATAATTTTAAAACTTTATTTTTAACTGATATTTGGAGTTACTAGTTTTAGGTAGTAGAAAAAATAGTATATGCACCACGTATGCGAACTGTCTTAAGTGTTCTCGACTGTTTTTTTGCCTCGACTCCTTCTCAGCAAAAAAACTTCAGACTTAGTTCGCATACTAGGTGCATAATATACTATTATTTACTTCGTTATTCAGCTCTACAAAAAACTGGTTTAATGTCCGTCAAATTTTAATTGATTGGCTACATTTGATGAAGTCTGAAAAAAATAAACCAATAACTAAAGTTTATTTTTTTAAGGTATAGTTATTTTAAACCTTCCCGCTTGAAACAATCTCGAAATTACCCTAGCAACGTAAGATACGCATGCGTCGTAAGCGAAATGACTAGGCCCAATTTACACAACCGTAAAACGTTGACGTGCCATTAACGAGAACAAAACAATGGTTTATTCCTCTATATTATTGGAATAAAAACGATTTTATAAGCAAATTTTGTTTCTACAGGAATACAAAAGTGTTTTTAGCAACAGCTTTATCAATTCTCTTTTTTTACATCAAAAAATCATAAAAACAAAGTAAGTAAACAAAAATTATAAATTTTGTTATGTTACATTCAAAACAAGCCACATGCTTCAGTGTAAATCGGACTTTGTGGAGTATTTAGAGGCAAATTTAAAATAACTATACCTTAAAAAAATAAACTTTAGGTGCATAATATACTATTAATATTATTTATATACTTTTCATTTCAGCAATGATCTAATTTTTAAAATACTTACATCTACATATGACGCATTAACATAATCGGAATCATGTTCTCCTACTATAGTTTCTAGGACTACTCTATTATAATCATCTGCAAAAAAAGAGTAAAATATACTAAATTATAGTTTACTATAGTATATAAGGAAGGACCTTATATTTTTTTATTATTTTATAATTTTTATTTAGGTGTAACTAGAAAATTTTGAAAATATGAGTGATAATAATAATTATTCCTACAGGACGCTTCTTGAAATTTATTTAGGGTTATTTGTGATAAACACTCGGAAATGAAGCAAATAAAAACTTTATGGCAGTACATAATCATGCCAACGTTTCACCTAATATTTAGGCTTCTTCAGGGCTAAAAAGACATAAGAATTATAAAACTCTTTGGACATAACTTCTCACATTCTCACTGTAGAACAATTAATTACTGAAATTTTTAAAAAGTATGTATCTATAAATTTGGATAAAGTGTTGTTCCAGTGTTTAAAATAATTATATTTTGATATATTAATTAAATATTTTTGTAAAATTATTTAAATCCACAAATAGAACATATATCATTTAATATTTTTTTCTATATCTTCTATATTAAAATTAAAATGGTGGCCTTTTAATATAGAAGATATAGAAATTTTAAAGAGGGATAGTAATAATAAAAAAAAGAAGTTTTCTTGAAATGGTGCATATAAAAAAGAATCCGAACTCCATTAACTGACACCTGCAATTTAAGTAGTATTTACTTTAACTTAATTAAAAATAATTTCCGAGTGTTTATCACGAATAACCCTAAATATGAGTGATCAAACTAATTGGGCTCCTAAAATTCTTAAAATTACCCATAAATCGTAAAAAAATCGTAAAAAAGTCCAAACAAGCGAAAAATACAAAACAAACCAAAGAATGAGGTCATGTGACGTCGGACGTGAAAATGGCCACTTCGTTTTTCAAATTACGCCCGCCATATTAGATTTGCCATTTTGAATTTAACAATTTGGACTTTTAGGTTAAGTTGACAGAAGGTTATGGTTACGAATGTAAGCAAAATCAAAAGATGTCCCGTTTAAAATAAAAATCGACCTATTCGAGGAACTTTTCTAAAAATTGTTATTTTTTGTTTTCGAATTTATTTTATTCATCTTGAAAATTTCACACTGTATTTTTGTGCACTGTAGTGCCTTCGCCAAAATTGCAAATAATTACACAGGCCAACAAATTTTCAACTTTTGAAAGTTGATTTGGATCTGACAGCGGATTTTGGGTGATTTAGTCATGTTTATTTCGAATATAACTTATGTTTTTGTCCATAACGTAAGGGTTTTGAACAACTGCACAGTGGGCCAGGAAAAAAAACAGGCACAAATCTCTGAATATTTGCATAAGAATATTTTTGATATAATAAAATAACGAAAATTTTCAAAAAAAAAAATATATGTATATATTATATATCTGCGTCATTAGGGTGTCTAAAATTTGATTTTTGTTTCGATCTTTCTAAAAATGTGTCAAATTGTTTTTTTTTTAATATATTGATGTAGACCAGTGTCCATAACTTAAAAATTCTATACTTCATGTTAAAGAATAATATTTTTGGCTTTAAAGCTGAAAAAAAATATACGTGACGAAAACAAAAGAATGCTTGGTTGGCAGTCAGTGGGTCTTAACTAAGCCAGAAAAAAAAAGAATCACAAAATCCTTTTTGGCCTGTGTTATAAAGGTAAAAAAGCGCTATTATTTTTTAAAAATTGTTTTAAAAATTAAAAGACATAAGGCCAAAAAGAGAATTTAATTTGCTTTAAAATTATAACTATGTATTTACATTTGAAGAAATGTTCCCCCTTGTCCCCCGTCTCCATTTTGCCTCCTAAACGTATCAAACATACACCATTTTGTGCCCCCATTAATCTCTTTTAATTTTTGTTAAAAACTTTTTTGATATATATATATATATATATATATATATATATATATATATCTGGCAGTTATTAAAATATTAGGGATCGTCATGGTAAATAGATCGCATGTGCGTTATTCCCCCGCTCTGGCCTGAGACTACAAAATATTACACAGTTGAAATGGTAAGAGATACGAGGCCGGTTAAATTATATTGAGGCAAATTTGCGCATTGCAATGTTTCAAAGTTAAAAAAAAATTGAGTTTCGTTTTATTTTTTTTAGCCTTTTTAGAAGAGATATCAAAAAATTCCTTTATTGTCTATTATATTGCATTAAAATAAATTAAATCCCACGTTTTGTTTTTTCTAACATCATCAGGTTATTTTTTTTTAATTACGGACCTAAATTTTATTTATTTTATTTTATTTTTTAGTATAGATTTTGTTCCTGAATAGAATGATGTATTTCTTTTTTTTTTCCAAAATTGCATTTTATATAAATCATTTCATTATTTAAAAAAATGTAGGTATAATATAGATATTAGCTATATACAGGGTGATCCATAACTGGCATGCCAAAATTTAAGAGGTGATTCTAGATCCAAAAATATAAAAAAAGTTCCTATAAAGGTTGGTCCGGAAATGAGCCCTAAGGGATCTAGGGCCCTTTAAAATTGTAATAAAAATAAGGTTTTTAATTAATAACTCGGGTACCGTTTAAGCTAGAGCGGCGAGCTTTTGCATGTATACTAGTATTAATAAGGGCAATAAGTTTATGTTAATTTATTTTTTTAATTTATCCAGAGGCGTGCCCAGACGGACAAAATATATGAGGCTTAAAACATTTTTGCCCCAAACTTTTCTATGTGTATGTTTTTTGGATTTGTTGTAAAAAATATAGATTTCTAGAGTAAAAATACATATAAAATATCATATAGTGTAACACTGTAGGAGCAACCGTTATCAAAAAAAAATGCAATTAAGAGGAAGTAACATTTTGTGCCACCAAAAACGTTACTTTTTAAAAGGCTATTACTCCTTTAATATTAAATTTAGGTGTTTTGGTGTATAATACTTTTTTGCTCAGTTTTAAATGAAGAATCATCCTGCACCATTAAAATTTTATTGGTGCTTTTTTTTGTTCCCCATTCAATACGTCATCTTAGAAGGGCCGTAGCTCCCTTAGGGCTCATTTCCGGACCAACCTTTATAAAAACTTTTTTTCATATTTTTGGATGTAGAATCACCTCTTAAATTTCGGTACGCGAGTTCTGGAACAGGCTGTATTTAGATTTTTATTAAAGAAATTATAGAAACGTTTTAAATTGTATGTAAATTTTGTACTGCGGAGTGAAATTTTCACTTAATATTACATAAAAACGAAACCCACATAAACGAATTTTCCACTCTGTCTGCTTTCTCTCTCTAGATCCACCGAGAGAGATAACTCAATCAAGAAGATCTCTAAACTTTGTTTTATTTCGCCTTCGTGCTCAAAGCAATGATATCTTTAATCAACCAGGATGATATCGCTGGCTTAGTTCTAATAGATTTTATCACACAATATCATTCTTTGTCTGTCTGTCCGTTATTTATCTGTCCGTCTGCCCATCCGTCTGTCTGTCCCTATGATTGTCGTCTGCCCGTTTGTTTATCTGTCTATCTGTTGAAATGTAAACCTTATAACTTTTAAATCGAATTAAAAAAAAAATTCAGCAGTTCTTTTGTCTGTCTCTCCGTCCGGACGGAAGTGTCCGTGTTCGTCTGTCTATATGTCTGTCATCTGCCAGTTTTTCCGTCTGTTTGAAAGTAAATAACTTTTGAAAAAAATGTCCGATTAAAAAAAAATATATCAGCCAACAACTTAAGACCTTTGTAGTTGGCGTCTATTACCGACATTTCGAGATATAGCTATTTAAATATTTTGCCGCTCATCTTTTTCTTTTTTCTATTTTTTATATATTAGGCGTTGGATTTTTCAAATGGGATTTTCTGAATCTGTTGTTTTAGATATCCAAGTTGTTTTAAGGCATCCATGTGCAAAGCTTTTAAAATTGTCTGATATAATTTGATTTAAAATGTAGGACATATTATTATTAAAAAAAAAATATCAGCAAACAACTTAAGACCTTTGTAGTTGGCGTCAAATGAAATATGGTTAATGTTCGGATAAGGAAGGTGGGGCAAAACTAATATTTTTGCAGTTAAAAAGTATTTTCAGTTTCATACATTTTTAATTATTTATGTAGGTCTATTACCTACATTTCAAGATATAGCTATTTAAAGATTTTGCCGCTGATCTTTTTCTTTTTTCTATTTTTTATTTATTAGGCGTTGGATTTTTCAAATGGGATTTTCTGAACCTGTTGTTTTAGACATCCAAGTTGTTTTAAGGCATCCATGTGCAAAGCTTTTAAAATGTCTGATATAATTTGATTTAAAATGTAGGACATATTATGTCCTATATAGCCAACTTAGTGGAAATTATTTATGTTACTCTGCCCTTCGTTTTATTATTTAGTAGTTTTTCTACGTAGTGATATTTTTACAAATTTAGGGTAAGGTCACTATAATCGTACCACCTAAGATATTTTTTTATATTTTTCGTATCCAAAAAAGCAAATATGTTTTTTTATAATTTTTCGGACATTTATAACGGGTATAACGGCTATACCCATATAACACACAATATCCCCCGGATATCCTCTCAATGTCCTTTCAATGTCGCATGTTCCTGGATATTAGTCGTATATCCCAAGGAAGGTATGTCCTGAAGATATTCTGCCCGTATATCCCAAGGATATACGGTATCCTTCGTAGATACCAGGGACGTCACGAGGGGATGTCCCGTGGATGTCCTTTCATATGTCCCTGGGATATCCTACGATGGCTTTTCCTTCATTATTTTAAATTTACCGCGTTTTTCGTGACTTTAATGGCGGATGTTATTGTTGTAGTTTGTGGCCTGTTTATGTGTGTAAGTTTTTTCCACAGTTATTATTAAATATTTATATTGTGTTTTCCTTTGTTGGACAATTTCGTGAGTAGGTATTACCCCTCCCCGAGGAAAAAAAGAATATATTTATGGACACTAGATCTAGCAAGACGCCTTGCTAACTGAAGACCTAGATCTAGTGCCCCTAAATATATTTCGTAGATAAGTAAGTTACTAATGGAGCTCTCTACAACTAGAATTATGAAACAAAAGACGTCTACCCTATCTCTATCTCATTTGTACTACACTTTCCAGCCAACCAAATAAATAGTGTATTTGTTTTTCATACAACAAATTCAGTATTTATTTGGATGGCCGGAAAGTGTAGCAGAGAGCGGCACGAACGTACATAGCTAATGTGAATCTGTAGAATAAGATAATTCTACTAAAATTTAGATGGCGCCAGTAATTTCTTTAATAAAAATACACTTTTCGCCCGGCCAAGCAAATATTGTATTTGTTCAACAAAGAACAAATACAGAATTTGTTTGGTTGGGTGGAAGTGGGAGTGTATGTATGTCTTCTATCCTTTTTGGGTAGAACTTTTGTCCCTGTCTAATCTAACGGGAGAAATCTCCATTATGTACTAATGTCCCCGACAAAAGTGGCTATCAAATAGTATTTTATTATTTTTTTGTGAATCTATTAGCTTAAATTACAATAACTTGCACCTAGGTACAAGCTATTAATAGCAATATTTTACAAAAAAAATAATAAAAGCAATACTATTTAATAGCCACATTCGTCGGGGACAGATATACAGTATATCCTCGGGATATCCTTGGGATATACGGTTCGGAAGTCGCTCAGCTTTCCGTTTAGTAACAAAGTATGTCTTGAGGATATCTATACACAAAATCGTTTACGCTGGGGATGTCGGAAATCCCAAAACGGATATTCTGGGAATATCCATTGTATAAACCTGTGCTATCTTAGTATTGACCACCCATAAAAAAGTTTATTTTATTAACGCAAGACTTTTTCTAAAGCTATGTTTAAGCCGATTAGTGCATTAATGGAATGCCATTAATCGAAGTATATGAGAATAAACAGTTGCTTGAAGTTTGTTGTCGTTGGGTAAACATTGACAAACGCCCCTTTTAAAGGGCGCCGCCGCTTCTCCTACTGCCTTCTATAAAAACGTCGTAATTCCTTTAAAGGACATCGATTTGTACTTTCGAGGCTATTTTTTGCATATTTTATAATGCGAAAAAATATAAATTGAAATAATATAAACGCTGCTTTTCTGAATAAAAAACAATTTATTTTTTTGAAGGACTATTTTTTCAGTTGTTTTTTTTATCCCTTGAAGGCTATTTGAGCAAACAAATTAAAAAAAGAGATTTAGGGCTACGTTTTTTATAGCATTTTTGTATCTACATCGTGTCGTTTCTACAAGTTTTTACGCAAAACTACAACTTGTTCCAAACCACGTAGTTTCGCTTTAAAAGCTGTAGAATCGCGTTATTTGGCGTTATTTTTGTTAAACCCAACTACATAATATGTAGTAATTTGACATTTTATGTCAAATTACGCGGAATTCCTATGTTAAAATTGCAATAAATTAAGTACACGGGCTAATATTTTAAAGGGTAGGAGTGGATGGCAACGGAACACTCCTGTTAGTTATAAATATTCAAAAATGGTTATGTTGGGGTTCTAATTGTTTTTTTCAATTTTTCAGCCAAATTATAATTATTCAACGGAGGATTATTAGCAAACTTTTAGCTCTTTAAATTCTCTATAAGTTTTATGTATTGAATTTTCAACAGTATTTTGATACGGTTACAGAGGGCGAGTTGCACCCATTGTAACATTACCAAAAAGGCTATCAAAATTTATAATATAATATATGCTCTATAAGTTTCATATTATGAAACTTATAGAGAATTTCAAGAGTTTCAAGTTTGCTCATAAGGGAACGTTCAAGTATTACGTAACGCAAAATGTACCAAAATTCATACACTTCATACCTCGGTTCTCGCGTTATTCAAGGCTGTTGAGATTTCATATTTAGGCTATCCCCCTAACACACCCCCTATTAGGGGGTAGCCAAAATATGAAATCTCTATAATAAAGTGAAAACCGGGGTATGAAGTGTATGAATTTTGGTACAATTTGTGTTACGTAATACTTGAACATTCCCTAAAAACTTTTGTCTTACGATGAATAATTCGCCTAAAAAATCGAAAAAACCTATGTTATCTCCAACATGACATTTTGAATATAACTTGATTCTTGTTATTATCCCTTGCGACCTTCAACTTACTCTGGAAACACTCTGGAAACAGAGTCAGAGTGAAAACATTCTGCTGCCAACGTGTTTCCAGAGTGGTTTTGTGCCATTTTGTCAGAGTTGAATCAGAGTGGTTCCAGGCTTGATTCACAGTAGATGCAAAGTGGGTTTGGACTTTTTTTTTTTTTTTAATCAGAGCGTTTTCAGAGTGTTTTCGTTTGGACTTTTTTTTTTTTTTTTTGAAAAAAGTCCAAACGAAAACACTCTGAAAACGCTCTGATTTTACTCTGGGAACGTTATGGATAAAGGGCACAAATACACTCTGGAAATACTCTGGTAACAGCATGATTACAAAATGTTATTAGAATGTTTCCAGAGTTTTTTCAGCGTGATTGTAAAGTCGCAAGGGATAATTAAAAAATGATTTTTACAAAAATTGTTGGAAATTACTTCTTTAACAAAATTGGTTATATGCAATTTTATCGTAAGATGCATGTTTAGCGAAATAACCGCACTCACCCCTAAAGTTCAAGCTAGCGGACACCCCTTACACAAATCACCCGGTAAAAAACTAACAGGTGTGTTCTGTTACCATCCACTACTACCGTTTAAAATACCAGCCAGTGTACATTTATTGCAATATCAACATAGGAATTCCTTGTTATTTGACTGGGATAGTAGGACATAAAGTGTTTACAGATTTGCTTTGTGAAAAACCAAAATTAAAAAATAATAAATTGCTATGCAAATATTTGCAATTTTGGCGAAGGCGCGTCCACGCGAAACCAAAAAAAAATATCCGAAAAAAACAGAAAGGCAAAAACTACCCTTTTTTCTGAGGGCACCTCAATGAGTAGATACCTAAATAATTAGGATTAATTAAGCATTGGGGATGGGGAGGATTATAAATATGTTGTATTTTTGCTAAAAATTTCATTACTGCCCAAGCACCCCAGGCCCTCTGATTGTAACTATGACTGATATCATTAGTATAGTGGTAATAAAACATTAAAATCGATCCTTATAAATTTTTAGATGTTTTTCCGAGATTTTCCAAGTAAATTTGAATCCGTTCAGACTCCTAGTCGCCAACTATTCCGCTACAAGAAACTTTTTACCTTATCACTATGGAAACGCGCAAGATAAACACGTATCGCCGAAGGGCATGAAGATTTGAGAGCATAAATCAAATATACAAAACAAATTATACTGCGTGATCCAGAAAACATGCTCAAAGGCTCACGAAAAAAAATTAGAATTTAGAATTTATCACTGAAAGAACGATTTCATCAATTTTAAGCAGCTTGAGACTTTTAATGAATCAAGTTGGGAAAATCCACAGTCCATCTGGGAAAACTGTTAAGCACGCCTAAAATACCCTCCAAACAGCCAACGGCCGTCCCTCAAAACTCTAACACCTAATAGGTAGAAAGAGCCCCCTATCCATAAAAAACAAACTTCTTCTTTACAACCAAACCCTAAAGCCAGTACTCCTCTACGGAGCTCCAGATTGGAATAAAATCATCCTAAACAAAGAGTTTTCTTTACGGTGATTTTGTTGCAACCTGCAGCCAAACTTCAGGCCTTCCAAAACAAGGTACTCAGAATATGCTTTAATGCCCCCTGGTTCACGAGGAACACCCAAATCAACAGAGATCTCGATATGCCTCTACTAAAAATTATCTTTAATGCAATTGCCTTCCCTAATGAAAATGACGGGTCTGAGCGGGTATAAATGTTGCATAAACCGGACTTGGGCGGGTGAATTTCATCCGCTCAAGTCCGGTTTGTGCACCATTTATACCCGCGCAGACCCGTCATTTTCAATAATCATAATAAAAAATTTGTATATTATTACAACTAAATGTACTTAAAAATACATACTTTATAATACAAATGTTTACTTACAAGGAATGCATTTTTGGTTCTGATTTTTCTCTAAATTAGATTTTTTCGTCCCATGTCGGCACGAGTGTGTTTCTACTTTTATAGCTATCTGAAATAAAAATTGACAGCTTTTAATGAAAATTTTAGATTATTTAATATGCAAAATAAAAATTAATAATCTTGTAGATTTTAAAAATGTAGAAATATAATTTAAAATATGTGCTATTCCTTAAAACAACTTTTGTTTAATTAACCAAAAAAAAAAATTGCTGCCTTTTCGAATGGTCTTTAGGTTTTATCCAGTGTCTGCTTTTTGCAGCATGCTGCTACATATCGCTAGAAGGACTACAACATCTGCAGATGCCGCTATATAATTAAAAGAGAAAATGATTATTGTAAACTACGTACTATTATTTGGAATATTTGAAACAAAATTAATGGAGAGCCCCTAGCACAAGTCAAAAGCTTATTTGGGGCTCACCATGACCTGTAATTACATAAATAAATAAATATATAGACGTGAAAAGGGTATTGATTTTTGTAGTCCTTCTGCCGATATGTGGCTCTAAAGTAGTTTTAAGGAATAGTTCATATTTTAAATTTTATTTAATATGCATCCATATTTCTCTAAAAAATGGTTTTCGGGATCCCGGAAACCTCAAAATTCGAGCTGCATACTAAAATTTCGGGATCCTAAATTTTAGAAAATTCACAGCCATTTGGACTGGTCATCAAGAGTACCTAAATACCACCGTAACTTACATAATATGATATTAAATAGTTTACCATTGTAATTTTCTATTACCACAACAGCAAATTGCCACAGTAAAATGGGTAAAATTGAAAATACGATGGTATTTAGGTATTATTTTGGGATGAAGCCAGTCGAAATAGTTGTGAAATTGATTATTGATTGATTATTATTGATTATTGATAGTTGTGAATTGATTATATAGTTATTCAGTTATCTATTATACTAACCTCAAATTCCAACTTGAAAAGTACTGGAAATTTTCTACGTTGGTCGCATATTTTTATAAAATTCTTCAGCTCAATCGGTTTATCGGTGATTGTGGCCACGACCGATCCACCATTTTGATCTGGAAAAATATGAAAAATTGTTATGAGGACGAAAACCACTATTTTCGGACGAATGCGTTTTTGCTGGGAGCGTCAGCGAATCCGGCATACACGTTAATCCCAAAAAAAAATGTTTTTGGCCCTAGGGTGTGTAACACAGCTGTATTACACATTGATCCAGGATATGTGTCCAGACAGAAGTGTTTTTATAGATTCCGGGGCTACATGGACAAAAATACGTATTTAAAAAAAATTACGGGTGGAAAATTCAAAACACCAGTTATTAAAATCGACCAAATTTTTTATTTTCGGCTTAAGAATGTCACGAAAGCCAAAAGCCCAATCATATAGCACTATGTACCAAAAGTTGCGTTTATTATAGAACATAACCAGTATTTTTTTTCTATTTTTTTGGAAGTAGAAATTTTAAATTTTGTTAAATGAACCAATATTAATCCCAATTTGAAAATTGTATTATAGATGTTTAGAATTTTTTACCTACCTCTGAAAGTCTATAACAATAAAAAGCCAAAATATTAAAATTAGGGTTTAAGAATCTAAGCACACAACTATTGGAGTGCATCTATCCCAATATTAATAAGCTTTCGAAACAGCAATCAAACATTATTGAGAAAAAAGTAAAGAGTAATAGTTGGAATTTAAACTATGCGCCATCTATTATTAGATGTAAACAACTACAGATACTTAGTTCATTTGTAAACTTTGAATAGTAGCCAAATACTAGATTAAATGTGTATGTCTCAAGTTCATTTATATACTGTAGTAATATAAAGTACATATTACTACGACTCAAAGAATTATGAGAAGAATTCGGACATTTTTTCTTGCATTTAATGATTTAAGTATTATAGTAGATTATTTTTTATAGGATATGGTTTGTAATTACTAATTACTAATTACTAATTACTAATTACTAATTACTAATTACTAATTACTTATTACTAATTACTAATTACTAATTACTAATTACTAATTACTAATTACTAATTACTAATTACTAATTACTAATTACTAATTACTAATAGCACTTAGACCCAAGGCACATCATTTGATTAGGTCTTTATCATTAACCTCTTCGCGCCCAGAGTAAATTTTTAAGTCCACAGCATTATCCCAGATTTGGTGAAAAAATGGTAGGGGAAAGTCGGGAATGGTCCGCACCTAAGCAAAACTAATTCATAACATTTTTATCAACTCTCTTGTCCAAAATATTTCGGTGTCAAAATTTAGTGAACTAAAAACTGAAATAGAACAAAGAATTTTGTCCATGCAAAGAGGTCTTCTGCTCCATGGTGCAATGTCAATCCGAGAGTGCTTAAAATCGACCGACCTTGCTATGGCTGGGCGAATTATCAATTTTCAATTTACCTGTTTGTATATTAATTTTCAATAAGCTTTGTATTTTGGTTAACGTGATAAATAACAAGCCGTGAAGATATGTAATGCTACGCATTTCATTATATACTATTTGCAGTAAATGGTATATTGAATTTCCCAAATAGGGGTCGTCCATAAAATACGTCACGCAAATTGACCAAATTTTATATATAAAGGTATAAATTTTGGTTCAATCTGCGTGACGTATTTTATAGACGACCCCATACTCAAAAATAATATTTTCAAAAAAAAAAAATAAAAAAAATACATTTAAAAATAATTTTTTTTTTGAAAAAAATAAAAAATAAAAAAATAGTGGCGGATTTAGGGGGAAAGACTTCCAATTTTTTTGCAAATCTGGTGGTTTAGAAGAAAAACCCTCATCACTGTAATTCTCCATAATTCCTTAACAACAAATATTTAATACATAAATATTTAGCACACGAAATTGAGATTTGATTAAAGATAAATAATAATTTTATATTAAAAAAATGGCAGAAAACAACATATCGTAGCATATACTTGACACTGTCAAGTTGACACTGTCAAGTTGACACTTATTTTACGATTGACTTGCCGGTTGCCTACACTTTAGCGCGCAAAATTCAATTTTGCGCTTGCTGTCATGGCAACGAGCAGAAAAGTAAAATGCTAAGAAATAGGTTATTTTTCGGTCAGAAAACTTCATTTGTTTTTGTAGAAATGTTAACTTTTCCATTAGATTGTAGAAAAAAATGTTTACTTACTTCCACTAAATTTGCTTGTGGGCAGCAAACCGCTGTTGAGCATGGATAACTTGATGGTATTCGGAATGGAAACCAGCGACGTCGCCGCACTGATATGACGCTTCTTTCGCGGTTTCTCGACGTCATTTCGACGAGGCGTAGACCGAGATCGGTGCTTCTTTCGAACAGTCCCTGAAGATGAATGCGAGTGCTTAGTCTCTTCACTTGACATCGTTCACGAAACGATTAAAGCACTGCACTGTTTTTTTTATAGAAAGTGTATACTGATCACTTTAAAGTCTTGGTGAAACATTTTAACATTTTCTTATTTTAATTTAAACTAAAAATATTTTAAATTTATTTAATTAGTATATTTTTGTGGTGTCCATAGTGGAAAAATAGGTAAAATTTTATTTCAAATAATGTTCCTTTTAATTTGATAACTATCCGGTTTACCTGTGAGCAGATCTCCAGATTTGCACACAGAGCACTGAATTTAAAGTGCTAAACAACGTAGTAGGAAATATTTAACGTATAGAAAAGTCGCCTAATTTCGGATACCATTTAGTTTTCGATATATTTTTTATATACAATATATATATATATATATATATTATATATATATTATATATGGAGCTATATGTAGCAATGGAAGAAGATAAAATAATAAATTTGAAGTTAAAATTATTGTAAACAAACGATTTGGAATATTATTATCAAAATTAATGGAGAGCCCCTAGCACAAACCAAAAGCTTATTTGGGGCTCTCCATGACTCTGTAGTAAATTATACATAAATAAATAAATAAATAAATATATATATATATATATATATATATATATATATATATATATATATATATATATATATATATATATGTATACAACATATTTGAAAAGGGTTCCTAATTTCGGACATATCCAAAAAAAAATTCAATAGTAGATCTGGATTCTATTGCTTATAATTCTTGTTATTCTTTGACATTTTGTTCTGCAAATAAGAAGTAATTTAATCTCGAATTTAATCATTAAGCAATTTTTTACGAATACTATAGGAGCCATGATTCTGCCATTTGCAATTTAAACGATTTTTGCTGCCATTTAACGGGGAGAAGCCAAAGAACTTTTACCTCAAGAAGGAACATGATGAAATCTACCGTATGCTTGTTTGAAGCGTGAACCAACTACGGTGAGGGGCTGGTGGGGAGTGACTATTGTTTACACTTAGTACGCGTAAAGAGAGAATGTGTAAACTCACAGTCTAATGTCGTAAAATGACTGACAGGGGTACAGTGTTGCCGATTGGAAACATATACTTTGGATATTTTATTGTAAATTTTAAGAAACATTAGTTCTGTATGAGTTTTATATGAACTAGTAGTTTAATTTTAATAGATTTAAATATACTATATTATTAAACATAATTATAGTATACACAATAAAGTTTTTTACATTTTTAATTTAAGTATAATGATTTGAATTCATGATGGAAACTACACAACATCGCTAATAGGTAGCTAGACTAGCGACATCTACATTTTACACCACAAAGCTGTATCGCGTTTCTGTTAGTAAATAAACAAACCTAAAGATGACACCTTCATAAACATTAGTCTGAAATTACACCTTGAGGTAAAAGTTCTTTGGGAGAAGCTCTACCATTACCATATTACAGGACGGATTTAGTTTGACTTTTGGTTTCACATTAAAGTAGGTTTCTGTTTACCTCTGCAGATAGTATCTTAGATACACTACTGTCCGAAATTACGAAACCATCCGAAATTAGGCGTCTTTTCTATACTTTTTCCTATGGACCTATATTATCTGTGATATACACATATATCTATGTTATTTAGTAAATAATGTAAATAATATAAAATAAATTTAAACAGAAACGAACGTTTACGCGCAGAAAGATTTTAATAATAAACTACCCTTTATAAGTTTTTATAGTAAGATTAAACGCTTTTTAAAACTACGCCTAAGGTAATTTTTTGACCTTGTTCTTTCTTCACTTACGTAAGCTAAACACGCAACATATTTTCATGTAATAATGTTCTGAAAAAAAAAAACAATATATTAGAAGTCTAATATACCGTGCGGTGCAAAAGTCACCCCCCTTTTAACTTTTGAACGAGTTGAGATATCGACTTCAAATTTGGAATACTTAAATCATATCGTCCAAACCCTACCAATTTTATTACAAAGTTAATTTTACGAATTCGGTCAGCCATATTGGATCCGTCATTTTGAATTTTAAAAATCTGATAACAGATTCGTGATCAGCGACCCCAAAAACTTATAATGCAACATAATAAGGTTAACAAGCAACATAAAACAATTAATTTTTCAAAAATTGTTTGATTATTTTAAAGAAAAAGTCCAAACGAAAATATCCATATTCAATATTATTTTAAACTTTTTGTATTTAAAAAAATTTAAATATATATTGTTAAAAAGAGAATTTCATAAGCATTAAAATTATGTATCACAAATAGAAAAAACGGATTGCTTGAACCAAGGACACGTGTCTTTGTATATGTTCAAAGCCATATTCTCTTGTTTCAAGGCTGGCATTTTCTTGAACCAAAGTCAATGTCCTTAAATGAAGAGCACGGGTTTTGGAATAAAAATCCGCGCTCTTTATTCAAGGACATTGACTTTGGTTTAAGAAAATGCCAGCCTTGAAACAAGAGAATATGGCTTTGAACATATCCAAAGACACGTGTCCTTGGTTCAAGGAATCCGTTTTTTCTATGCACGACCCCCATTTCTATTTAACCCCCCCCCATTAGGACCCTAAGTGAAGTTTGATCACTTTTATATTTTCAGAATTTTCTCGTTACATCCAAATGAAAATTTTAAGATAATAACAAATCCACTCTAATGGGCTATTCGCGGCCTGTTAATACAAATCATTCATCAATCACAGATTTTTTGTTTTTTCTTCTCAGTGTTTATGTAAAATAAAAATGACGTCCTTGAACGGACGCCCTCTAAATATAAATCCGTACGTCCACCTATAACAACAACTTAACTTTAACGTTGCCAATTTAAATAGTTGCATCAGTTTATATACTTTTCATTAATTCAGTAAAAGTATCCCAACCAGCATTCTTTGTGAATTTTACCTAAATAACTGAAACCGTTACTATTCATGAGTTGTTATTACGTACCCAGTCAACACAAATACATGGCAGGAACATAGCAGGTACATAACCACTGTTCTATGTGATGCTGCAGACATGTAATTTTTATAGTCCATGTATAGTCCTTGGACTTTAACAATTCCGCCTCAAGTTATGTATCAGCTACATAACATGCTACATATCAGATACATACTAGGTACATAACAATAAAAGTAGGCGTTTCCGAATTTTACTTGTTATGCATCATAGATTTAGACATGCTGAACATTTTTACGTCTTTTTGATAAACCTAGTAATTAAAGTATATAAATATCTTTATATTTAGCATCCATCAGGCAAAATTCTTATACGATGTGCATTTTTACTGTGAAAGCAAACTTTCTACCAGGCTTAAAAATCATGGGCCACATAAAAAGCCAATTTTTAGAGAAAAAATACCAAATAATCATTTTAAAAAAATATATATATTTTATTTTTTTGTCTAAAATTATCTAAAATCAGTTTAGTTGTCTAAAAATACATGCGTTTCTACTACTTAAGGGTAAAACTTTTATTATTAAGAACAATTTTAAGAATATTAGTGATTCTAACATATAAAAATTAAAATAATATAGACGCCATATTTAGTATTGAATTCATAACATTTTATGTATCGTGAATGTTCTCGTACCATATATATGATACATAACATGCAATATTGCATGTTATGTATCATACATATGTATGTTACATCTTATGTAATATGGCACATGTAACGTAAAAAATCTTTCTGTTATAGGGCATGTTATGTAGCATACATATGTATGTTATGTCTCATGTAATATGGCACATGTTACCTAAAAAATCTTTCTTTACCATGATGCATCCATATATGTGCGGAGTGGGTAGATCTCACTTATTAAATAACTTTATGGTGTTAAAAACAATGGAGCTCTCTACAACTAGAATTATGAAACAAAAGACGTCTACCCTATCTCTATCTCATTTGTGCTACACTTTCCAGCCAACCAAATAAATACTGTATTTGTTTTTTATACAACAAATACAGTATTTATTTGGTTGGCCGGAAAGTGTAGCACTGAGCGACACGAACGAACATAGCTAATGTGAATCTGTAGAATAAGATAATTCTACTAAAATTTAGATGGCGCCAGTAATTTCTTTAATAAAAATAATATAGTTACACTTTTCGCCCGGCCAAGTAAATATTGTATTTGTTCAACAAAGAACAAATACAGAATTTGTTTGGTTGGGTGGAAGTGGGAGTGTATGTATGTCTTCTATCCTTTTTGGGTAGAACTTTTGTCCCTGTCTAATCTAACGGGAGAAATCGCCATTAAATATACCTATTTTTATTGGTGACAGAACAGTAAATTCTGCCAAGAATATTACTTTTATCCTTTTTTTACTTAATAGGAATAATAAAGTTGCTACGTAATTACTCAATAAAATGACCACCAGGGTTATATTACTAAAATGTTCCAAAAAGTACGTCTCTGCAGCCATAAATAGTTCCCACAATCGTATTTTAAAGTAACCATTCCTATTTGGTTATAATATAGGTAACAACTACGTTTTTAAAACTTTATACATTACTAAACAGTAACAGATTACTTTTTAGTTACAATTATAAGTTATCGCGTGGTTATAGCTACTCATTAAAAATACATAATAGTTTTAATTTAAACGCAGTATTTTATTTTAATGAGTAAAACGCAGTATCGAAAAAATATTTAATTAGGCATAATTTCACTACAAAGTAAGTAAATATATTGGTCACTATAGTGACCAATGTTTTATTCCCAAATAATAACAAATACATTGTAACACATTTTACTAAAAAATATTTAATTAACCAATAACTACCACACAATTACGTGGCTACGTAGTAACAGTTTTGTAACGGGATCGTTCCGAACTAAGTTATAAACACAAAGCAAGATCGTAATTGTTACCCTTATATTTTTCCCCATTTTGGTAGTATCTACGTAATTACTACGTAACTATAGCATTCCTGTAACTAGTTGCCGCTACTTAATTTGTTTCAATGATCACGTAGCGGCAACCAAAAATGCTAGTGGGGATATTACATAGTTTGGTGGAAAAAGTTTTCTTACAGCGGCAGCTAAAAGCTCAGGCTGTAAAATAAATCCCACCGAAGTATGTGTGGACTTTTAATAATATTTATTGATTTCACTTCCTTATAAGGAATAACGGACATTATTTTACTTTTTAAAATATAAAGAGGGTCCTGGAGATCTCGAGTCAGGGCAAAATTCGTGAAAATATTTTTTATCACTTTTTCCCGTAGAAAAAATAACATTTCGGCCAGAAAAACAATCCGATAAAGCTATAAAGAAAAAACAAAAGGAAATGGTCCAAAAATAGAGGAAACGAAAACAAGAAGTCTAGCCAAAGTCAATATTTTATAAATGTCTTCAGTTTTCCACCCGTCTAGAAAAGGTAACCGTTTCGTATTTATTATAATTAAAGATCAACATATTTTTAATTGTTTTAAAACGCAATCTTCTAAAATTAAACCTTCTATAACAAAAAACTTTGATGTGATAAAAAAAACTGACCTTATTTTTGAAATTAGCGCACAAAATTCCATTAAAAAAATTAATTCAAAGGGGGAAAAAATTAAATTTGTAGGCCTGCGTAATATAGGAAATATTTCCTATATAGGATTCAATAATATCAGCAATGATTTTGTTTTGAAGAGTAGTGAAACTATCGACTAAAGAGGAATTGCGAACAATAATTTCGAGCACATTTTATTTTAAATTGCAATTCTATGGATCCATTCGAATTCTAAAAGGCAATTAAACTTATAAAATCCAAATTCGATTACCTACACTAGTTTACACCGAAATACGATTCCATTAATTTGGAACCGATTAATGTTTTTATTGTATTAAAAAAAAATATTTTTTTTGCATGTCATTACTGGTTTTCGACGAAAAAATCACACAGGAGCGTATTTTTTTGCAATTTGGCAGATGCAAATTAAAATTTTCATTTGGCCTAAATGATTTGGGGGTTACTTTTTTATAATCACCGAAAATAAATACAAACTGATTATAAAAATAACAAAATAATCAAAAACTCAAAACTGCACATTTTTGCATGAAAGTAAGTGCGGTGGAACCATACCATTTTCAGATTATTACCAGTTATCAGTTTATAAACTAATTAGGTAGTAATTTTTAACCCAGATACTTCAAAAATGTAGACAGGTTCATTTGTTTTGGTCGTCGAAAAGATTAATACTTCGCCTCGTTTTTCGCTGGATTCACACCTAATAAATAAAAAGCATTCCTCGAAAAAATATATAAATCATAATAAATGTACCTACTTCGTTCATATTTTCGTACCAAGTAAGGATAAATAATTTTGCCTTCATGTAAAAATGTTTTAAACTCGGTTTTCCTTTTAAATATAAAGATATCAGATTAAATATATTATAGTCTACTAGTTTTTTAATAAACAATTTAAATTTGTTATTTTTTTGAGAAAATACTTCTTTATTTTATTTTTTTATTAATATCATAACGTGATTTTAAAACGATATAGTCATCTTTAAATAACACATAAAAGTTGACGACGAACTCGTCATTTATATAAATTAGAAATAGCAGTGGGCCTAGAAGGGATCCCTGTGGTATTCCTCCTAGTAATGAGTATTTGGCGAGGGTTGAAACGTTAAAAAAAGTACACCTGAATTTCTTTTATTAGGTAATTCCTTAAGATTTCCTCGCTATTTCCTTCAACATTACCTAGAAAATTATTGAAAATTCCCTAAAAACGTGAGATTTCCTAAGAGATTACCTCCAAGATATCCTTCAATTTGTACACCTGTATTCATCAATGGTTTACTCCTCGGTATTTGGTTATTGTACCAAATTTTATAAAAATTTATACATTTTTCGAGCGTTTATGATGTTTACAAGAATTAATTACATAAACATGGCCGGAAAAGTCACAATTATTTTTGTTAAAAGTCAAAAGTATTAAACTTGCGAAATTTTATATTATTTGTAACATCATTTAGGAAATAACTGTTAGTAGTTACGAAAACCACAGGGATCCCTTCTGGGACCACTGTTCTTTCTAATTTATACAAATGATGCCATTGGTCAATAACATGGATTTGTCAGCAAAGTGGCCTCCAATTTTTGTTTAAATTGAGGTTTGCGATTTGAAAAAAATTGGTGTAACACACTTTGCAAACAAAGCCGTCGAACTGTTTTTGTGCTATTTGCAGATTTTTCTTTAATTTAATAAATTGTAGTTCATAGGTAAATAAAACCTATTAAAAGAAAATCAAATTCAATTTATTTGGTTATTTATGTTTTTTTTAATCTTCAAATATATTTTGATCCCACAGGTTCATATTGTTTTTCAATTTCGTTTGGTACGTCAAACTTTTAAATTTAATTTTGTAATGTTGTATGTACTGTGAGATGTTCAGTGTCAGGTTTACGTAGACAATATCATTGCCAAATTTTTCAAATGGGAAAACTTTGTAAAAAATTTTTGGCAGATGATCTATACTCTGACGGATGTTCGCAATAAAAAACCAATAAAATAATTGAATATTAAATATTGCTAATTGTGGAAATTGTTTTTTTTTTTAATTTTATACTTTATGTTGAAACTGATCGATTTAGGACTCCTCAAATTGCAAGATTTAGTTGATGAACAAAAAAAAATACTGCTGCCAACAAAATAAAACTTTCTCCTAGGGCCTAGATTCATAAAAAAAAACAAAATTATAAAAGCTTTTCAAAAAACATTTTTTTTTCAAAAAAAGTTCATTTTTTCGTAAAACGAAAAATAAATTGAAAAAAATATGTTTTTCAAAAAAGTTGTTTTTACCCCATTTTACCCCCTTACCCCACGAAAAACAATACCAGCCTAAAACTTTGGTCCAAAAGTCTTTAGCTCGAAGCGTTCTTAAGTTATCTTGGTCACAAATATTCCGGACAGACAGACCGACAGACAAAATTTTTTTTTGGCGGAAATCATATTTTTTGGACGTTTTACGCCGGGAAACGTAAAAAAAGCAATAATTTTTTTTTATTAACTTTACTTTCCTTGTCAACTCCAATTATGTGCCCACTTCTCCATCTCCTGGATGTCATCAACTCAATATTTAAATAATAATATAGCGTAATCTAAAAGAACTATTGTGATATACTGCCGTGTTAGTTCGACAGAATTTAACTATAATTTAATAAAATTATTTCATAGAAATAAAAGACTCTTCCTTTAGTTTAATAAAGACGTAGTTTGTCAATAAGAATTTTTCTTTGAGGAACGCACAGCTTTTCCTTTTATAGAGAGTTACATATTTTGATGGAAAATAAACCAAATAAATTGTATACATAATAAATATGATATGCTAAGAACAAAAACTTTCCTAGGTTTTATATTTTCTTATAAGTTTAACATATGTTAATATATTAATTATATTTTCCCTTGCGTTATTAAAAAATATTCTAAAAAATTTTATTGCTTTTTTTACGTTGCTCGACGTTTTATATCCAAAAAAATATGATTTCCGTCAAAAAAAAATTTTGTCTGACGGTCTGTCTGTCTGTCCGGAATATTTGTGACTACGATAACTTAAGAACGCTTCGAGCTAACGACTTCAAATTTGGACCATAGGTTGATTATCAAAATTTCTAGGCTGCGATTGTTTTTGGTAAAAATCGTATTGGGGTAAGGGGGTAAAATGGGGTAAAAACATTTTTTTTTCAATTTATTTTTCGTTTTACGAAAAAAGAAACTTGTTTTGATTAAAAATGTTTCTTGGAACACTTGAAATTTTTTTAATTTTTTTTTTTGCTTTTAATGAATAGGGGAAAGTACTATTTTGTTGGCAGCAGTTTTTTAATAGAAGATATGTCCAAATAAATCGTCGGCTTACAAGTAAAGAGCACTAAGTCCAAAAACATGGTTTTAAGATATTGACAAATTTAACTTTTGCTGTTGTTTTTTAATTTTTGTAATAATTGTCACAAAAATGCATGTTTTGCCAAACAAACACAAAGTCGCTTAGTGCAGAAACATTTGAAATAATCTACAAGTAAACCGCACTAAGTGCACTAAGTGACTTAGTGCCTATTGCCAGATAAAATTTTATTCAAAATCAAACTGGTGCGTTTTGGATAGTGGATAACTCTCTTGGCAGTCCACCTAGAAGTTAGTTCGGTTTACCTGTACTTAGATCATCAAAAATTAATTACACTACCATAAAAATCCCATTTTTGCAAAAAAGTGACTTAGTGCCTTTTACTTGTAAGCCGACGAAATAGTGTTTGTCGAATGAAGATATTATTTTTGTGTGTAGTATTCGGAAAAGTTGGTTTAAAAAATTTCTTGTAGGATATTGTAATATAATTTATAAAACAAAGGAAAGAGAAAAATGCAAGTTTGTGTATTTTAGTGTTTCTTATTTTGCAATGTTTGTATGTTCATGAACATTAATTAATTTAACAAATAAATTAATTTTAGGATGCAATTTAGGTCAAGATTACAAATTTGTGGTCAAGTGCATATCTACTACGTAGCCCATATTTTCTATTTTTGATTTTTAGTAGCGACTGTATATAAATATATTTATAAAATTTAATTTGAATGCATAAACTATCATAAGTGGGTGGACCTTATATTTTCTTATTATCTTAAAATTGGGCTTCACAATTAGAAAACATGTTTGAAAAGATAAACAGGGGTAATCTTTTTAGGAATATAATACTGAGAAGACTCAAGGAATATAGGTCAATGGAGCTCTCTACAACTAGAATTATGAAACAAAAGACGTCTACCCTATCTCTATCTTATTTGTGCTACACTTTCCAGCCAACCAAATAAATACTGTATTTGTTTTTCATACAACAAATACAGTATTTATTTGGTTGGCCGGAAAGTGTAGCACTGAGCGGCACGAATGAACATAGCTAATGTGAATCTGTAGAATAAGATAATTCTACTAAAATTTAGATGGCGCCAGTAATTTTTTTAATAAAAATAATATAGTTACACTTTTCGCCCGGCCAAGTAAATATTGTATTTGTTCAACAAAGAACAAATACAGAATTTGTTTGGTTGGGTGGAAGTGGGAGTGTATGTATGTCTTCTATCCTTTTTGGGTAGAATTTTTGTCCCTGTCTAATCTAACGGGAGAAATCGCCATTTTATTAGAAAATTTTAAAGAATATCTTCACAATAATGACCTAGACTCCTTGATTTCCTCTGTAAATTAAATTTTTTACAGTTCGTTGTCTGTATCTCGCCTCCCACATAAATATTTACTCTCTAATGAAAACATTAATTTTACGCGTATCATAATGCAAATTAGAGTAGCGTCAAACTTTTGTCTGTCAATATCTGCTAATGGATCTTTTTACAGAATAAACCCAAAAGAACTTTGTACCATTTGCAATCTAAACAAAAACGAAACTATAGATAACGTATTTTCGAATGACCCATCTATGCGCCTCTAAGACCCCTCTTCATAGATGGTTTACTGAATGTTGATGGTTTAGTATTTACTCTAAACAACCTTAATAGTCTCAACATAAGAATGCTGTGCAGTTACATCCGGAATGTACTAAAACTCCGCGTATTTATTCTCAGTGAATAACTCACTCTTTTACTAATTTAATTCTCTTATTTTTATAGTACACTTTTTTTTCTTTTTATATTTAACCAAATCAAATAACTTTAATTATTTTAATTACTCATTAAAATGTCCTCTTTTTAGTAATATGTTATTTTTGCGATGTTGGCATTAGGCTAATACCGAGGCTAATACCAAACTTGTAATAAGATAAATCTTTAGATACAATAAAAATCTAATCTAATCTATTATCTTAAAGTTTTCATTTAGGTGTAACTAGACAATTTTGAACATATCAGAGTGATCAAACTTCTCTAAGCGTCCAAACTGGACCTCTAAAATTCGTAAATTACCCACAAATCGTAAAATATCTTTCAAAATTCTCTGTAATTTTTGTATAAGTGAAAAATTTAAAAGGCTTAACATCTTATTTTTTTTCTTTTGAGCATACACAATTATGTGCCAAATTCCAAAATGATCAAAAGATTCTAACCCGTGCCGAAAATCCGTCAAACATGCTCCTAACACTAAAATTTACTACCATAAATATGCGTCAAAAGGTAAACAAACATTTTAAAATTGTATAAAACCGGACTGAATTTATTTTTTATTTAATGCATTCTAATATTTATTCATAATATTAAAATGATTTAACTAAAACAAAACGAACTAAGCGTTAAATAAGAGCTTCTAAATATTTGGCGCTTAGCTCGTTTTGTTTTAGTTAAATCATTTTAATATTGCGAATGCATTACGAATTAGAATGCATTAATAGTATATTAAAGTACTAGTTTCATAACATACGTGTTCATAAATGTTATGAAACGAGTGCTTTATACAATTTTTTCTATTTTGCTCTAAAATTAAAAAAAAAACATATCTCTTCTCTTTTTTACTGCAATTAACCAAGCCACAATTTTAACATGGTAAAAATAACCTAAACAGAAAATTTTGTAGAAAATTCAACTTTAAAGCGACTTTGACATTTGCACGGAAAACGTCAAGCGATAGGCCAGGTCTGTTGCCAACCCAAAAGAACAAAAAGTACCTCTTATGGGCCTATAAGAACAAGCAAAATGCGTATGATTATGAGCTTATAAGAGTCGCAAAATAGAAAAATAAAAATAAATTCAATCCGGTTTGGACATCCAAATGTTTGTTTGCCTTTGGACTCATATTTATGGTACAAATTCGTAAATTTTTGTGTTGGCGGATTTTCGGCACGGGTTAGAATCTTTTGATCATTTTGAAATTTGGCACACATTTTTCTATGCTCAAAAAGAAAAAAATAAGATTTTAAGCCCTTTAAATATTTAAATTTAAAAAATGGTAATTTTTAGGTGGTTCAATTTTTTTGAGTGTAGTTCTTATAAAGGTTTTTTGTCACGTTGAAAATCTTTAGCCCAAAATTTAAGTCTCTGTGTTCTTGAAATATCGTGGTGTAAGGTTGTTTTGGAAGCGACCTAGGTCGCTACCTATGTAGCTTCACCATTAATATGACTATTAAGGTATATCCAGAAGCTTGCATAAGAACATAAAACATAAGATGCCGTGATTGGCTTACAAGATACATGCCGGCACATCAAGCCAATTACGGTATTGCATTGTTATGTATCATGTTCTTATGCGAGCTTATGTTTTGTTATGCAAGCCTGTGTATATGCCCAGGGCCGTAGCGAATGAGATTTGGTGGAGGGAGGAGGTCAAAAATTACAACTTTTTTTAGCCTAAAAACACAACTTTTTTCATCGACAAAAAAAAGTTCATGACTACAAAAAAAAGGTCCCACCCTTTCTCAAAAAAAAGTTATCAAATTACACCGTTTAAGTTATATTTTTTTCAAGGTTTGAGAATCCTTGCTTTTATATTTCTTAATCTATAAAGTTTACAACTTTTTTCACAAGATTAAAGATTTATAATTTTATTCGTTGATGTTTTTTTGGGAAGAGGGTTGAAATTAATAATACTCAAACTATTTCCTTAAATCGTAACGTTTCGAGGGTGGTTTCCCTCGTCCTCAGACACAAATTTAAACCCAGTTTGAATACACGTTAGACACATACATATATACACAATATAATAAATAAAACATTATTAAGGACTACACAATACTTTTACAGTTATTAATAATAATTTATTACACAAAACGTATCAGCTGACAGACAATTAAAATAATCTGTCAGCTGATACGTTTTGTGTAATAAATTATTATTAATAACTGTAAAAGTATTGTGTAGTCCTTAATAATGTTTTATTTATTATATTGTGTATATATGTATGTGTCTAACGTGTATTCAAACTGGGTTTAAATTTGTGTCTGAGGACGAGGGAAACCACCCTCGAAACGTTACGATTTAAGGAAATAGTTTGAGTATTATTAATTTCAACCCTCTTCCCAAAAAAACATCAACGAATAGAAAAAACCGGGGTAAAAAACACTAAGATTTATAATTTTATTATTTTTAACCCATGAAATATGCAAGTTTTATATTTTGAATCCACGAAATATGCTAGTTTTTTGAAAATACCAACTTTTATATTTTTAATACATGAAATTTACTACTTTTTTCCAAAATTAAAAATGTATTATTTTATTATGTTTATCCCATGAAAAAATATGCAACTTTTATATTTTTAATCCATGAAATATGCAATTTTTTTTATTCTAAGGTTTAAAAATCCCAACTTTTATATTTTTAAGCCATAAAATTTAAAACTTTTTTTTCTAAAATTAAAAATTTATTATTTTATTTTTTTTAACCCATGAAATATGCAACTTTTATGTTTTTAATCCAAGAAATATGCAACTTTTTTGATTTCAAGGGGCTCCCCTCCCATCCCCCCCATAGCTACGGCCCTGGATATGCCTTTAGGTATAATATATCCTATAATACTATAATAGAAGTTGCTTGTGTAACCTAGATGCTTTATTTGGTAATAATTAGGTACTAAACTGTTTTCTGTAAATATAAGTCTAAGTCTAAGAGCTGGTAAGTAGCTACAAATACTAAACGTTTGGTAGTAAATTTTTATTAATCATGGCACCACAGTTTTCTTGGTGTAGCTTAAAATTAGGATCTCAAGTTATTTTCTAAGAAAAGATTTGAAATTATTTCGGTAAGTTAAACTATAGATAAATAGGAATTTTAAAATAAACCAAACGTTGTTTTAAGACATTCTTTAAATTCCCAGTATAGGTACCTAACTATTTTGCTCGATTTATTTGGACATAGTTTACTAAAAAGGAACCAAGAGAATGCTGGTATTCTAGTCCATTGAAAAATTTGAAACATAGTGTACTGATAAAACTGAGGTGGTAAACCGCTAAAAAAAAATGTACACCTTAAACCCTTCTAGGGGATAATGCTTAGGATTTCCTAGAAATTTTCTTCAATATAACCTCAAAAAGCTTTAAAATTATCTAAAAAGGTCTCACAATTGGTAAAGATAATATTTCCTGGGATTTCATCATTACCTCTAAGTTGTACATCTGAATTCCTCAGCAGTTTACCCCCTCGGATGCATGTCATGATACCAAGGATTGTCAAAATGGGCCTGTCTAATAGAATATAATTTTTTGTAGGGAAAACTAGGCCACCACGAAGTCTTATGGACATAATATGTGACCCTGCACAAAGAAACACAGTTAGTGAGTCAAATTTAAGTATTTCGTTTTTTGTCGAATCGTATGTAGAAAAGTTTTTTACATAAAATTCAAAAAAAAAAATTAACTTGACACACTAACTGGGTTTCTTTGTGCAGGGCCACATACCGTGCGATTTTAAAGTGCCGAACACTTTTTAATGCAAAACTAGCATTAGCGATGAGTAAAATTCAAGAAAGCTGTGTGCGATTTACTAGCCACCGAGCTGTTGTACATAGCAATCACATTGGCTTGTCGCGCACAACTCTAACAGAGGCATGGCTTCAAACGAAGAGTATTTTCTGTTCAAACTGTTCGGCACTTTATAATCGCACTGTATACTTATTACTTATGTTTTTACAAAATAATTTGATATTTCAATAGAAATTGTGACGCCAAATTTTGTGTTCCAGAGATTAATATTATTAAAAGGTTTTTATCCGTAAAATAATATTGAATACTTACTACATTAATTTTTAGTAGAAATATAGATATATTTCATAGCTATAATTTATAGCCAATAAAAGATCCTCATTTAAATATTTAAGTAATAAAACACTAGAAGCACTTTAACTAATAACATTAAAATATTCCTTAGCAATATTTGTCTGTCCAGAGGAAAAAGAATTTTTTAAGTTTAAAATTATGCGAAATTGAATTATGGATGATTTTGCATAATTTTAGGTACAATTATGCATAATTATACTTAATTTTAGGTATAATTATACATAATTATTAGGTTGCCCAGTAAAAATTAAGAAATGTTTTTTTTTAGGGACCCACACCCTATAAATGTTCATTTAGGTCAAAAACTAACCCTCAATTTTTTTTTCAGATAAAAAAAAATATTTAGAGGTCGCGCCCGGTGGTTTATTTATTATTATTTAAATATAAAAAAAGGTTGAAATCAGGGGATTTTAGAAAGGAAAATTATTTTTGAATATGGGAATATTAAAAAAAAATTACCCTTCTACATGAAAAAATGGCTTTACCAGGGTAAAAACATGGTAAAAATTGTTGTATGAAGCTTATTTATGCTACTAAAAAGGTTACTTAGAATTTTTTCTTATTGGTCGTATTTTTTTAGAAATTCATTGATAAGTACCAACTTTGCCCCATATTTATTTTTTTAAGAAACAGGATGTAAAAAAAATCACAAAATCGCATAAAATATAAAAAAATCACTTTATTTCGATAAAAGAGATGAAATGTGGCCAAAAATCATAATAATATGTACAGAATGCGTTGAAATGTGTTTATTTTTATAACTGGGTGTTGCGGATTTTTTTTTTTTTGAGATTTTTAAAAATAAACGTCCTACACTTTTTTTTTTTTTTAAACTTTATTTAAAGTGTTTTATTACATAATATAACATACTACAAGGTATTTTAAGCGCATTTTTTATTTATATGCTACAAAATTCATATTTTATTACAATTTAATGCATTTTTTAAACTTTTATTGAGATATTTAATAATTTTTTGGACACCCTGTACTTTTTTCAAAAAAGTAAATATATATTGAAGAATATTCTAGAAAAAAAGAAATCTTTGGAAAAAATTGTAAGTGTATTTTTTTCTAGTCATTATTTCATGTGTCAATTTTTAGCATTTTTACCCCATAAAAAAATCGTTTTATTTTTGTAGAGGGGCATACAAATTTAAAATATTTCTTTATTATCCAAAAACCTTTTTTCTTCTATAAACGTCCAATATCAAAGTTTCTATATACTTAAAAAAATAAAAACCCTTCACATGATTTTGTATTTAAAAAATAAATATTTTTTTAAAAATCTTAAAAAAATAAGGGTTGTTTTTTTTCCTAAAGGGACAATTTTTAGGGGTGAACCCAAACAATTCCGTAGGTCCTGGACACCCTAATAATAATGCATAATTATGCATAATCATACATTTTTTCATGCATGGCCAGATATCGCTAAAATTTAAAACTTTCTGCATGATCAACAGGGTTGGACAACAGGAATTTTAAATTATTTCTAATTTTTGGTGAGTTTGTTTACTACATACCTATGCCAAATAAGATTATATGTCTGTATACAGATATATAATCTTATTCAGCATAGATATGTATTAAAGAAACTCACCAAAAATAAAAAATAATTTAAAATTCCTGTTGTCCGACCCTGTTATTATAATGAAAGTATCAACTCTGATGATCATATATAATTATGTATAACTATGCATAATTTTACGTAAAATTAGACATAAATATGCATAATTTAAACTTTTTTCCCGCAAAACGAGCTTTCTCACCGTCAAATTCATTTTCAGCGCCCAAAAATATAGTCTGGTTTGGACTAGACGTTTTTTATTTTATATGTGCTTGGTATATTTAACTTACAATAAAGGAGATATGAAATGACTTGTCTGCTTGGCACACCCTGTATATTTTAATGTAAATATTACGCTGATTTTATAAATACAGAGCGGTTCAAGAGTCACCCCTCCCTCTTAACTTTTGAAATAGTTGAGATATCGACTTCAAATTTGGAACTTTTAAATAAGACAACTTAAACTATCTTTAAGCATATATTTAATACTTTCAGCTCTTAAAATGTGGACAGGGGGGCATGGGGGCACATTTTTTAAATGGAAAGGGGGGTCGTATAATACATCATTTTAAAGCTTATAAAATTCTCCATTTAACTCCATATTTTT
This sequence comes from Brachypterus glaber, assembly GCA_958510825.1. Taxonomy (NCBI): domain Eukaryota; kingdom Metazoa; phylum Arthropoda; class Insecta; order Coleoptera; family Kateretidae; genus Brachypterus; species Brachypterus glaber. The sequence continues at coordinate 36,244,633 of OY294049.1, forward strand.
AAATTAAAAAAAAAAAATTAAAAAAAAAAACTTAAAAAATCGAATGTTTTAGCACAAAAAATTGAAAAATCAAAACCTTAAAAAAAAAATTTAAAAAAATTAAAAATGTTAGTTTAAATAGAGAATTTTATAAGCTTTAAAATGATGTATCACACGACCCCCCTTGTCATTTAAAAAAATGTCCTCCCATACCCCCCTGTCCAAATTTTTAGAGCTGAAAATATCAAATATATGCTAAAAGATAGTTTAAGTTGTCTTATTTAAGAGTTCTAAACTTGAAGTCGATATCTCAACTCGTTCAAAAGTTAAAAGGGGGGGGGGGTGACTTTTGGACCGCACTGTATATATTTTTTACCATACGATGAATAAATAAACTGGCTAAACCAAAATATTATTTATCTAAACAAAGAAATAAATTTAAAAATCAATATTAGGTTATTTGCGAATAATTTCAGATTTTTCAAAAAAAAAAAAAATAAAATACAGTTTAGATATTGAAAATATTATTTATGTTAGCGCTCAAAGGAAATTAGCTGTCATATGAATTTTAAGTGCTAATATCTTAATTATAATGGGACCCAAACCATACCCTACAAGCATTTGTACGTCGGCCGATCAACGAACTAATAACTCTTCTCTCTAGAATAGGCATTTCATTTGTAAAAACTGAAAAAAACGTAGCCAACATATACATTTGTCTGTCTTACTCGCACAGCTTTGTTCTAACAGAGACAACAATAACAGTTACTGGTAATTGTTAATGTTCAGGCCTGAATATACCTACTATTTGCTTACAAACAAACCGAGATGTTGGCGATACTTTATATTAACGGTATGCGTATTCTAGAGAGAAGATTTGTTAGTTCGTTGCGGCCGACGTACCATAGTTTGTGGGGTATTAAAACCGTATTATGGGTTTATACCGCCATCACCCACAAGCAATCTCACGCAAGCAGAACACAAATCGAGGTTTTTGAAAAAAGTTAGCTAAGCTAGCTTTTGCGATAGCCCCCAGGGAAAAAATATGGGGGCATTAATAATTAAAATTGTTATTAATCAATATTTTTTAATAAAACTTCAAATTTATCGATGAATTTTTGCGTAGAACATCCTTTAATTAAATTTTAATTTTTAATGGCCGCAACATTTTTCCCAGGGGAGGCATCGCAAAAGCTAAATTTTTCGAAAACTTTGATATGAGTCCTGACTGCGTGTGAATGTTTAGATTGATGCCGGCATAAAACCGTAATATTATGTGGGTTCCATTACTTATATCCGAGATTAGGGTGGACCTTATATTTTTTTAACTTAAAATTTTTATTTAGGTGTAACTGGAAAATTCTGAAAATATTAGAGTGATCAAACTTCTCTAAGGGTCCTAATTGGGCCCCTAAAATTGGGCCTCATAAATCGTAAAAAATCGTTGAAAATTATCTGTAATTTTTGTATTTATAGATACACTTATAAGTGAAAAATTTAAAGGTCTTGAAACCTTATTTTGTTCCTTTTGAGCATGCAAAATTATGTGCCAAGTTTCAAAATTATCAAAAGGTTAACCCGTGCCGAGAATCTGCCAAATTTGCCCCTAACACAAAAATTTACGACTTTGTATAATAAATATGAGTCAAAAGGTAAACAAACATTTGAATATCCAAACCGGATTGAATTTATTTAATGCATTCTAAAATTTATTCATGATATTAAAATGATTTAACTAAAACAAAATGAATTAAGCGCCAAATAAGAGCTCCTAAATATTTGGCGCTTAGCTCGTTTCGTTTTAGTTAAATCATTTTAATATTATAAATAATTATTAGAATTCATTATATAAAAATAAATTCAGTCCGGTTTGATACATTTTAAAATGTTTGTTTGGACTCACATTTATGGTAGAAATTCGTAAATTTTAGTGTTAGGGGCAACTTTGGCCGATTTTCGGCACGGGTTGGAAGCTTTTAATCATTTTGAAATTTGGCATATAATTTTGTATGCTCAAAAGGAAAAATATAAGGTTTCAAACCCTTTAAATTTTTCACTTATACAAAAATTACAGACTATTTTCAACGATTTTTTACGATTTATGCGTATTTTACAAATTTTAGGGGCCCAAATAGGACCTTTAGAGAAGTTTGATCACATTCATATTTTCAGTATCTTCTAGTTCCACGTAAATGAAAGTGTTAAGATATTAAAAAAATATATAAGGTCCACCCTAATCCGAGATATTAGCACTTGAAATTCATAGGACCGCACTTGTCATAAGGGTGACAAATTATGCAAATTACCGCGTACACACTTAGTTTTAAAAAAATCAAATATATTTCTATTCGCACGTGTGTTTAGCGTCGGAGCTTCAGTTTTTAGCGAGACGCGATGTGACTACCAACGTCGCGACGACCAAACTGACTCTCGAACCAAGCGTCGGTCGGTCGCGACGCCTAGATCAGCTGTTATATCGAGAATTTCTGGGATAAGGCGCTTAACATTCTGAAGGATTTCTCTCGCATTTTCATTCATTTTCATCCAATATGACCTTAGTTAAAATCTGTGGTTTGAAAATATTTTAAAGCATTCACATTTTTAATGTTTATACAGGGTTAATCTTAATAGAGTAAAAAGAAATGTATAAAAATTTAAAAAATGACCCTATAAACATATATTTAAAAACGTGTCATAAGGTACTCACCTCCAAAAATTTGGTTTTTATTTGATAACTCAGGAACCCTTTGAGCTCAAACAATAAATATGCTTATTAATTAAGTAATTAATAATTATATAATCATATTATAAATTAATTCCCTTTTATTAACTTCACTTGGACTCTGTCTGTATTCTGCAGATTAATTTTTCATCCACTTCAAATTCAGTTAGATAGCTGAAATTTGGTTTGTGCAGTTATCTTCGGTGATAATACGATATATCAATCCCTCAAATGAAAAGTAACTTTTAAATCTTTTCATTGCCCACATTCTTACCCCCCAAAGGAGAATACTACAAAAAAATAAAATGATAAGATCTTTTTCTACTTGCATTGGAGAAAAAAATCTCTCCGCGCAAAAAAAAATCAAACAACACTTACTTTATATTCCTTGCATTGGATGAAAAAAAATCTCTGTTGCTAAATATATTTAAAATAATATTTTATATACATAATTTTGTGAAAATTAAATAATTAATATAATAATTATTAGGATTAATTTTATTGAAAACATAATAAAAAATTTTACAATTTAATTTAAATAATTTAAACGACACAGACACATATATTCATTTTAGAAGATCTTACTAGGTATAACTAGTATTAATCACCAGTAGGAATAATATATTATACATATACATACATAATATATTATATAATTTTTATTAATAAATCGGCATTTTTTTATTCCAACCTATGGCGTGCGGTCCAAATTTATATACCAACCTCTTACCAGGAACGGATATTAAAACCTTGCTTTTGTAATAATACCTAAAATGTTAATTAAATTACAAATACCCGGGAAAAAAATGTTTTTGTATGATTATGTATAATCATGCAAAATTTTGTATGATCATGTCTGGATTTTGACCATGTATGAATTTTGACCCTGTATGATCATAGATAATTATGCATGATTATGCATAATTTTAGGTAAAATTAGGCATAATTATACGTATTTTAGGTAAAATTAGATAGAATGCATAATTATTATGCATAATTATGCATTCATACAAAAACTTTGTCACGCATAGCCAGATATGGTGCGCCTTCACCGAAACGGGTCCAAACGGGTTAAAAATATTTTATTTTTTATCCGGTTGAAATTTTTTATAGGGATAACTAGGGTGGAATAAAAATATATATTTATTATCAAGTTTAAGGGCAATTTATTTATAAACCTACCTCATTGCTCTGGTAAATTTTTCATATGTCATATTATCATTCCTTTTTCTACTACCCCATAATTGGGCAACTTTTTCGTTTTGAACGAATTTAAAAGTACCTTCGTTAAAATTTTCCCATTTTATTAGTCGTGGACAGGTATTCGTGTCTTCCAATAACTGTATTAAAAACTCCCAAAGTTTTCCAGTTTTTTTAACTGAAAAAATAATAATAACAATAAGGAAATGTTAAAAATTAATAATTTGGTATAATTATTATTATAAATTATAATTATAGCTGACCCAATCCGCAAGATACAGGCCAGTTTATATTTTAATTTGTAATCAAAACGAAAAAAAAGGTAATTATTCGATTTGTATAAAAAGTTAGCGCTTGGATATTTTCCATATTTCTTGCACTTTTAAATGGTACCATGTACCATAGGTGTACATGAGTACCAAATTCAAGAATCGCTTAAAACCTCCTAAATTAAAGAAATATTTTTTTAGCATTTCTGGTGTACATTAGAGTTTATTAAAGATGTCATGGCGCACCTAGTAAAAAAATAAAAATAAAATAAAAATAAAATTTGGCACTTGAAATGTCATTTATGTAGTATCAATGTTTTCAGAAAAGTGTAAAGATTGCAAAAATGTAAGGCATTAAGATGTCGCACTTAAAATGTGAACGTTGTCAGCACTACCGGTAAAACTGGTAGTAGCAAAATATTGTTTTGCATGTCAAAAGTTGAGGTTCCTTAAATACATTATAGGTACCAAATTTTAAAACTTTATCTTTACAAATACAGAAATGAAGGGGGTGGATCTGGGACACCTGGTATACTGTTTATAATATACCTATAGTTTCAATTTTTATTAAAAATCATTAACAATATTTAATATTATTATTTATTATAAATATTTATTTTAATTAATATTTTGTCTTTAAAATGTTGGTTTCTTTCAAAAAATTGCTTAAGATTTCGCCTAATGGCAATATAAAAGTCATAAAAAAATTATATCAAAAAAATACATTCTATCGATGAACGCTGTTGAATGTAGAAGTATAGGTAGAGGAAAGTCGCCTAATTTCGGATACCATTTACAATGTATTCAATATTTAATACTCGGTATTACTTTTTGATATTTTTTTATATAACCAGATACAACTTATTATAGCGAACCATGATTTATTATAAAGGCAATTTTATTACAGTTTATTTTTTCCAAAAAACACGGTTAAAAAAAATCAGCGCAGTTTTGTGCATTTGAAAAAGGGCTCCTAATTTTGAACATATCCGAAAAAATTTTTTCAAGAGTAGATCTGGATTCCATTGCTTATGTTTCTTGTTATTCCTTCACATTTAAGACGTAAATTGATCATTAAGCGATTTTCTACGAAATACTATAGGAACTATAATTTTAGATTCCCAATTTCGAATATCTTAGTATCTTAGGTAATTTTCGTTTTTTCAAAATTGTTTATCTTAGTTTGTTGTATCATTATAAAAATAATAATTAATGGTTGGTTATCCTGAATAATAATTACCTTGCGGATATCCGAAATTGGGAATCAAATGCACAAAAATGGTCTATCCAAAATTAGGCAACTTTCTGCTTTTTAGATTAGAAATTTGTAGAATGTTTACGTTTTCAAATTGCTTAATTATGAATAGTGGATCAACTTAACTAACATCATAACTTACCCAAGACAGAATCACGAACTTTTATAACGATTATTTATAAAATTGGGCATTTGCAATATAAACGATTTGTGCTGCCATTTAAAGGGGAGAAGCTCTACCGTTATCATATTACAGGACGGATTTAGTTTGACTTTTGGCTTCACATAAAAGTAGGTTTCTGTTTACCTTTGCAGACAGTATCTTAAATACACTACTATCCGAAATTTGGAAACCATCCGAAATTAGGCGCATTTCCTCTACCTTAAAATTTGTAAAGAAATAGAAAATGGAGTTTTTGAGGAACATTGCTCAAAGTTAATTGGACTTACCTCATTATTGCAGCAACAAAATAGTTTTAGGTTATGAGTTTACGTTAAACGTATAAGAAAAGTATGCCCTTTTGATTAGTGAAAATCGTTTTAAGCTATCTCAATTAGTTTTTAAGTTAACTTTTCATGAAAATAATTTTTTTTTAAGGAACAAGTATCCCAAATTTCAGCCAAATTTGTCACTATAATGCATTCAAATTGGCCTGAATCTTCGCGGATTGGGTCACTTAGGTATTATTATAATAATAACATACTAAAAACTACATATTATGTAGTTAAATACCGTAGGATTATAAAGTGACGAACACTTTTTAATGCAAAACTGGCATTAGCGATGAGTAAAATGCAAGAAAGCTGTGTGCGCTTTACTGGCCACCGAGCTGTTGTACGTAGCAATCACATGGGCTTGTCGCGCACAACTCTAACAGGGGCGTGGCTTCAAACGAAGAGTATTTTCTTTTAAAACTGTTCGGAACTTTATTATCGCACTGTATATATATTTATACACTATTTACTTTGAAATGATAAAAATATTATCTAGGTACCTATGATATTAAACATTAAGGCAGGTCATTAACAAAGATAAAAATAATTTTTGATTTTTGATTAAATTTAATATATTACAGTTAACGTTGAAGTTTATAAGTTTGGACTTTTTTTTGACTTTTCATATTTTTAATAGGACATCATCAAGCCTTAATCCAAACCAAACCGCAATTAAAATATTTTAACCGTATTGTGGTTGAAACAGAAGTATTTTTTCAAAACGAAAAACTGTAATTCATAAAAAAAAACGTTTTGCATATTCGGCTTACCAATATTTGCACAAAACCTGTTAAAAATACCCAGTAAAAATCAAAACAAATTTATATAAACACACAAACTATAAAACTTAGTTAAATATAAATAATATTTATATATTTTATTTTATTTTTTTTTTCTTATGATAAAACCCAATAAACAATGGTTTGGCGGCCGACGGTCGGTAAAGTGATGGCAAATGATCATCTCTATTTGACGTCAGCCCGACGTTGGAACGACGTCTGATCGCCGGTCGGCAAAATGATGGCAAACGATAATCGAAATACTACGTCGGCTCAACGTCGGGCCGCCGTCGGCAAATGATAATCGAAATACTACATCGGCTCAACGTCAGGCCGCCGTCGGCATCTGACTAAACAACCTAACAGCGGCATACCATCGCACTTTGGATCATTGCTTACGAAAATGCCGCCGATTAACCGATTATATATTTTTTACACATAAATATTTTTTTTCAGTTTTGTTTTTTAAAACATTAATTATAATAATTATGCTTTTGCTTTTTGGATTTTTACTTTTCCCAAGGAAAGTTTTGAGTTAGTAAAAAAATTGAAAATTTGTTATTGCTTTTTTTAAGTTTCTTGGCGTTTTGTATCCAAAATATATTTTTATTTTCGACTAGTATCAAAAATATTTAGGGTGGGGTAAAATTTACCCCGTGTGGTAAAAAACAATTGAAAAAAAATCAGTTAAAAATTAAAAAAAAAGGATTTTTTTTTTATTTTTTTGAATTTTTTTGATTTTTTTTTTGTTTTTGGTTTTTATTGGGGAAACTGTATACCTATAAAATAATAATACTGCTAAAAAACTCGTATTGCATTTAAAAAAAATAATATTCTGGAAAACATGTTTTTACCCCACCCCGACTTTAACCAAAAACAATACCAGCCTAGAACTTTGGATAATTAACCCGTAGTCCAAAATTTAAGTCTTTAGCTAAAAGCGTTCTTGAGTTATCGTGGTCACAAATTTTCCGGAAATACAGCCAATATAAAATACAAATATAAAATACTCATAGTACTTTTGTACAACATTAGATGGCGCCACCATCTGTACGCTTTCACTACACTTTATTTTTAATTTAATATATCCTTATAAGGATCAGTCCCTTTTAACGATCAATGCATAAGTCATTATGAAAAATTTTGTACTAGAGCAGTACAAAATGTCTATGTTTAAATCTATAGATTGCAAGTTTGATCTGATCTTAAAATAGTCGGTAAATGGTTGGCAATATGATCGGCAAATGATCATCCTTTGATGATCTTAAAATGGTCGGTAAATGGTTGGCAATATAATCGGCAAAAGAGCGGCAAATGATGATGATCTTAAAATAGTCGGTAAATGGTTGGCAATATGGTCGGCAAAAGAGCGGCAAATGATCATCGTTTGACCGTAGGCAACTGTCTCCTATTGACGGCGGGCCGCCCATCAATTGCCGACGGCGGAGCGACGTCGCACCGGCGGCATGCCGACGGTCGGCCGCTGGGCGGCCGCCGAACCATTGTTTATTGGGAAGTAATTTTTTCTGGAAAAACTTTTCTTATAGCTTTTTTAACAGTTTAATCCCAATAATTATTTTATTTTTGGATTTTTTTTGTTTAGAACGTTTTTTGGCATTTTTGGAATATTCGAAACTACCATATTATATATATTCTTCTAGCGCTTACGCTCTGTGAATAGTATAACAAGCCGTGAATATATGTAATGCTACGCATTCCATTACATACTATTCACAGTAAATGGTAAATCTTTTTTGAAAAACCAAAAATGAAAAAAAGCAAAAAATGTTATCAATTTTTTTTTTAATTTTTCATTTTTTTTATTGAATTTTCTTTTTGTGAAAAACGAAAAATTAAAAAAAAGATAAATATAAATCTTGTTACGTTAATCGGAATTTTCTTTCAGCTTTTTCCGATTTTTTAAAAAGTTTAACACCCCATAACTTTTTTTTTTTGGGGGGATTACTTTCAAAAACAATACGTATCTTCCCCTCGTAGAACTTGATTTTTCCTGAAATTGTTGAAAATTCGAAACTACCGTATAATATTATTCTGGCGCTGTGGATAATATAATAATGAGGGACGCGTCGACGGGATGCCACCATTACCTGGCCTGTATCTTTCACTTACCTTTATTAATAGAGATTCTTGTCCTAGGCCTACCACGTCTGGTAGTTTTTATATCAGGTACATTGTTTTCTTGTACTAAAAATAAAACAAAAATAGCCGTGAAGATATGTAATGCTAAGCATTCAATTATATATTATTCACAGTAAATAGTATATTGCATTTCCCAAATACTTTAAAAAAATAATTTTCAAAAAAAAATTACATTTTTTTTAAAAAGATATCTTTTTTGAAAAACGAAAACTTATTGAAAAAAAAAAAATGTTTAAAAAAAAGCTTATTTTTTTTTTCATTTTTCAAATTTTTCTTATTAATTTTCAAAAAAAAATATATTTTTTTTTAATTTTTAATTTTTTTTCAGCATTTTTTATTTTTTTTTTAAGTTTAACCCCCCATAACTTTTTTGTTTTTGGGGGACTTTCAAAAACAATAGGGTTCTTCCCTCATAGAACTTGATTTTTCCTGAAAATTTCAATACGATCGCATAATTCGTTTTTGAGTTATCGTGTCGATCTACGAAAATCGTGACATCGGACAGACGGACGGACAGACGGACATTTGAAAAAAAAGTTGATTATTTTTTCATGAAACAAATTTATATCCAAGAATTTTTTTTTCTAGGACGATTTTTGATTTTTTTTTGAAAGTTTGAAACTACCGTATAATATTATTCTAGCGCTGGCGCTGTGAATAATATAATAAATATTGATTATTATTGATAAACTTTCATTGCTTACCAACCTATTTTATTTTCTAAGTTGTATATATGGTGCTCATAAAATGTATCTAAAAAAACACTCTAATTAATTATTATAATGAAGGGGGTTCTCAAAATCTTTTATTATTTTTAATCGAGTTTTTGCATGGGGGTAATTACCCCCACAGGGCAGAACTTAAAAGTGAAATTCGTAAAAAATTTCGTTTGGAGGATCTTGTATTTTTCTGAAATTTTAAATTTAAATAATTGTAATTTTAAAGACTGGTTTAAAATTAAAATAGACCATCAAATTTGTGAAAATCTTCACATGCTGTGCTAGGGATTTCTTACGTTATTTCTTAATTTAAAAATATAAAAGTTAAGTTTTTGGGTTTTAACCCCAGGACCACTTCCTGGATCCGCCCCCGAGCAATTCTGCTTTGAGTGCGTTAATGTAACATTATTTTTATTAAAATTTAATGGCACAGACATTGTTGGTTTAGGGCAAATCTGCCAAAGGCTTTTTTGACCACTTAAAATACATCTAGAAAGCTAAAATTTGGAACACATGCTTATCTCGGCTGACAATACAATTTTATATAAAACTTAACTCCCAACCCCCCCTCCCCTAAAATTTAAAAAATCCATTTTTACCCACACAAGATAATTTACAACTAAAAATAGGTTACATGCTCATTTAGTGATAATAAAATTTTACATTCGCCTTGTCTCCCCATCACCCCCCATACGCTTATAAGGCTGTAAGCCCTCCTCTCTGTTTCACCCACTTAGAATATACTTAGAAAGCTAAAATTTGATACACATGCTTAACTCGATTTGAAAAAACGATTTTATATAAAAATTGCCCCCCAGTCCCCCACCCCTAAAATTAAAAAAATCAATAAAACTTTAAAATAAATGTTACATCCATATTTGTATCCAAGAATTTTTTGTCTAGGACGTTTTTTGGCTACGCGCTAAGAATAGTATAATAAAAAAACCTGTTCCTAAGATGGGGCAGGGTGGAGTTATGTTAATACGCACTCAAGGTTAAGCTTTATTATAATTATTGTTGTTAGAAGAAGGAATTTTTAAAAGTAAAGATGTTAAAGAGTACGAAAAGAAACAACTTACCTGTGGCACTCCTAAAATTACTTGTGTTGGTTTTAAAATTGCTTGTTGCAGTTTTAAAATTATATGTATTCATTGTATTATACACTCTGTTTTGATAATAATTTTCTTTGCACTCGTATACTAAGTCGCCAATTTTTCCGGACAGTTCCCTACAGTCTTCTCTGGTTAGATTTTTGAAAACGTATCCGGATATATTGTCGAAACCGTCCAGATCTTCACATTTTGGATCAATGTACAAAAACAATTCCTGATGGATAAAGTCCTTTATTTCTCTGCAGTTCCACTCGTCCATTGGTTTTTGCAAAAAAGACGGCATTAACGCTAGAAAAATATAGGGGAAGTCGGGGTTAACTGGGCAGCTTTTTTTCATATCGAGTTTTTGAAAAACCTGTCAACAATATTCAAATATTTTCTATAGCAAAAGGTAGATTATTACTATAGTTAGAACATATTAATACTTCAGACAAATATTATTTATATAAAAAAAGTTATTAACGATAAAGCAGTTAAGCCCGCTGGACCAGTTAACCCCATAGGCCAGGATTAACTGGACCACTACTCAGGGTCCACTAACAAAAATATTGTAATTATTGTGAAATAAAACGATTTAAAATCAAATGAAATTTAATTCTAACATAAAAATAGACAACATAATATGTTAAATATTAGATATATCTCAGGATTAATTGGTCCGGGGTTAACTGGACATGGCCCAGTTAACCCCGAACTAATTAATATTGACATAAGTGATTTTGACCATGTCCAGTTAACCCCGAATCAGTTAACCCTGAGTGAAGCCGCTGAATGAAATCTAAAAATTTTAATACTTAATAAGATATTAAAAGGCGTCAATTATGCAGAATAATTAAGTATATTAGGTAAAATATTAGTCTAGATCCTCCTATTAATAATAAATTATTAATTAAAAAATAAAAGTTATATACCTACTTTTCATCGAAAAAAATAAACTTTCTTTACTACGACTTACACGTGGGCAACACTCACTTTTTTTTTCATATTCTATTTATTTATGATAAAACTAACAATTTATGACCAAAAATTAAATCTTCTATCAGGCGACTTTTTTTATTTGATAAAATATATTTGTTTAAGAAAATTAATGCGCAATTGAATAAGAATTATAGAGCATTTCATAAGCTCTATTTTTGACAATATCAATACATTTGATTCGGTAAGCCGTTACTCAGATAAAAGCGTATAAGCCGGGGTACGTTTTTTTTTAATTTAATAGATATTTTATAATATAAAAAAAAATCGCCCGATAGAAGATTTAATTTTTAGTCTTGAATTGTTAGTTCTTTCATAAATAAATATAATATGAAAAGAAAGTGAGTTCGTTTAAAGTCGAGGTTAAACCATCGAGCGGCTCGATTCGAGCCACACACCGTGAAAATACTTACCCTCAAAAGTCTCATCTTTAAGAAGGTCTTTTTCAAACAAATCAAGTTGCTGTAAAAGTAAAGACAATTAATATTAATATTAAAAAAAATAATAACATGTGTAAAATATATATTATTAAATATTGCTGCTTTTACTTACATCCAAATTAAAATTTAAATCCATTTAGTAAAACTTAGCACTATTTTAAATATATTTTTTTTAGACTAAATGTCTAGATGTAGCTCACATTTATTACTATTCAAAATTTTACTTCAAATAAAACATGAATTATCTTATCAATAGCTAGAAACCTTTTTTTTTTCAGGGCTCGGTCGATTTTAGAGATATCATATGATTAATCTAGTTTATCAGTTTTTGAGGTTTTAAATTTTAAAAACGGACCGCAAATCATATTTTTTACGTCTGTTTCTAAATATTGGCATTTTTAATCATAGTTTTTAGGGTTCCTTACGCCAATAACGGAACCCTTATATTATGGCTCGGTTGTCTGTCGGCCCGGACGTACGGACAAACGTACGCGTCCCTTTGTCACAGTCGTTTATCTCCGGGACTATAAAACCTACAGTCTGAAAGTAGATTAAAGAAAATCTAGTCCGGGTACAAACAAACTACCAACTAGGAAAGTTGACACTACTTAATCAATAAGTCGACATTACAGACTATACTGTATAGTCGATAGTAATGGAAAGTACTATATCGAGCACACTTGATGGATGTAATCAATACAAACAAAACCGTAACTAAAGACAGAAAAAAAATTACCGCGCAAGGATACCAAGTGTTCGACACTTACCGCAGGGGGACTTACTACTATTAATTAATTTTATGTAGTGATTCCATAAAAAATGATTTCTTGAATTTTCACACATAAGTGTCAAAAATATTATTAATAAAATAAGATTTTAACTCCTTGGTAGTGAGAAAAACGTAATGCGCTACTCGTAGGTAAGTTTTTTTCTGTCTTCGGTCGTGTTTATGCACCTCAGCTCCGCTTCCGTCCACAAAATTTGACTTCACACAGAAAAATTTACTTACCAATACTAGGAGCGCAAATAACTATTTTTTTCAAAAGGGAAAGAATATACTAATTTCAGTACAGTAGGAATAATGTAAAAACCTGGTATTGTATTGAATTTTTATTAATAAAATATAATACTTCCTATGTAAATTAAAAAAATAAATAAATAATATATATATATATATATATATATATACAGGGTTATTCACGGAAGTGGCCTATTAAACGTTTATGGAGAACCAATAACTTTAAAAGTCTGCTAATTTGCAATTTGGGGTTTTTGAATATGGCCTATCGATTAAAAATATTTTCATGCTTGTGCCACTTCCGGTTGTACCGGAAGTGGCACTTAACTTTGAGTTTTTAAATGGAACACCCCATATATTTTTTAATTTTTTAAATTTGCATTAAATTTGCTTTATTTTGATGTATAATACTTCATGTCTATCTTCAGTAGTTTTTGAGTTATTCAAGTTTTTAGCGAAAAATAAGTAAATTCAAGCACCCCTAAAAACAATAATTTCTCCTTGATTTTTTCAATTGGAGAAAAGATGTTTTGTGTTTTGCTCAATGATGCTTAAACGAATTATCCTATGCTAAAATGGAACCCAAAAATTATACAGGGTGTCTGAAAAAACAGGTCAAATCTAACAAATTTAATATAGCCATAACTCATTTTTTTTAAATGGCACCCTACATTTTTTTTTTATTTGGTTAAATAGAGAATTAAATTTGCTTTAAAATAAGTATAGGATACCCTATACCTAACTTTAACCGTTTTTGAGCTATTTGCAAATTATTGTGAAAAAGCCGTATTTCTGTTAAAATTTGTTATATTTTATAAAATAGGCCAGAAAAATTAATCGATTTTTATTTATTTACCTCAAAGATCATTATATTTACCTTAAAACTGGATTTTCATGCGCCCAGTAGTGTACATTTCTTCTGTTAAAAATACCCTGTTGAGAAAATTTAGCCTCGTCCGTCCAAATTATTCTTTTTAAAAAGTTTTGTTTTTCTTGAATATTTATCAAAAGATTTTCACAAAAGTCCACTCTATTTTGAAAATCATTAGGTTTTAAGGCCTGTATTTTTTGCTTTTTGTAATCGTGCATCTTGTGGTTTTTTAAAATTCTTTGGATGCTTGAATAGGAAATTCCCAAGTCGTAACTAGCTGCAGGAATTGAGGCATGTGGATATGCATAAAAGTAACCCAAAACATTGACTTCGTTATCTTCGTTGTTTGTATTTGGTTTCGTAAGAGATTTCACTGCATTTTCTTTTCCAAATTGCGAAAAATTTTTGTGTATTCTTCTAAATTTTTTACATGACATTCTTGGTAAATCAGGATATTTTGTATTAAAGTTTCTGCAGGTTCTACTAATTATTTTATCATTTTCACCAAAAATAGAAAATAAATCCAAAATAACAGGGTAAGAATAAGCCTCTGCCATTATTTTACACTAATTTATCACGATAAGAACGATAACATTTAGGTTAAAAGAAATAAAAACACAATACAATTTTAAAAATTTACGTAATTGCAGAAATACTGCAAAATACTTCTTTTTCACATTAATTTGCAAATAGCTCGAAAACGGTTAAAGTTAGGTATAGGGTATCCTATACTTATTTTAAAGAAAATTGAATTCTCTATTTAAACAAATAAAAAAAAATGTAGGGTGTCATTTAAAAAAAAAGAGTTATGGCTATTTTAATTTTGTTAAG
>OY294049.1:36259657-36330147 GCA_958510825.1 Brachypterus glaber
ATTTGGGGTTTTTGAATATGGCCTATCGATTAAAAATATTTTCATGCTTGTGCCACTTCCGGTTGTACCGGAAGTGGCACTTAACTTTGAGTTTTTAAATGAAACACCTCATATATTTTTTAATTTTTTAAATTTGCATTAAATTTGCTTTATTTTGATGTATAATACTTCATGTCTATCTTCAGTAGTTTTTGAGTTATTCAAGTTTTTAGCGAAAAATAAGTAAATTCAAGCACCCCTTAAAAACAATAATTTCTCCTTGATTTTTTCAATTGGAGAAAAGATGTTTTGTGTTTTGCTCAATGATGCTTAAACGAATTATCCTATGCTAAAATGGACACCAAAAATTATACAGGGTGTCTGAAAAAGCAGGTCAAATCTAACAAATTTAATATAGCCATAACTCATTTTTTTTAAATGGCACCCTATATTTTTTTTTATTTGGTAAATAGAGAATTAAATTTGCTTTAAAATAAGTATAGGATACCCTATACCTAACTTTAACCGTTTTTGAGCTATTTGCAAATTATTGTGAAAAAGCCGTATTTCTGTTAAAATTTGTTATATTTTATAAAATAGGCCAGAAAAATTAATCGATTTTTATTTATTTACCTCAAAGATCATTATATTTACCTTAAAACTGGATTTTCATGCGCCCAGTAGTGTACATTTCTTCTGTTAAAAATACCCTGTTGAGAAAATTTAGCCTCGTCCGTCCAATTTATTCTTTTTAAAAAGTTTTGTTTTTCTTGAATATTTATCAAAAGATTTTCACAAAAGTCCACTCTATTTTGAAAATCATTAGGTTTTAAGGCCTGTATTTTTTGCTTTTTGTAATCGTGCATCTTGTGGTTTTTTAAAATTCTTTGGATGCTTGAATAGGAAATTCCCAAGTCGTAACTAGCTGCAGGAATTGAGGCATGTGGATATGCATAAAAGTAACCCAAAACATTGACTTCGTTATCTTCGTTGTTTGTATTTGGTTTCGTAAGAGATTTCACTGCATTTTCTTTTCCAAATTGCGAAAAATTTTTGTGTATTCTTCTAAATTTTTTACATGACATTCTTGGTAAATCAGGATATTTTGTATTAAAGTTTCTGCAGGTTCTACTAATTATTTTATCATTTTCACCAAAAATAGAAAATAAATCCAAAATAACAGGGTAAGAATAAGCCTCTGCCATTATTTTACACTAATTTATCACGATAAGAACGATAACATTTAGGTTAAAAGAAATAAAAACACAATACAATTTTAAAAATTTACGTAATTGCAGAAATACTGCAAAATACTTCTTTTTCACATTAATTTGCAAATAGCTCGAAAACGGTTAAAGTTAGGGTATCCTATACTTATTTTAAAGAAAATTGAATTCTCTATTTAAACAAATAAAAAAAAAATGTAGGGTGTCATTTAAAAAAAAAGAGTTATGGCTATTTTAATTTTGTTAAGTTTGACCTGCTTTTTCAGACACCCTGTATAAATTTTGGATTCCATTTTAGCTTAGAATGATTCGCTTAACCATCATTGAGCAAAATACAAAACAACTTTTCTTCAATTTAAAAAATCAAGGAGAAATTATTGTTTTTAGGGGTGCTTGAATTTGCTTATTTTTCGCTAAAAACTTGAATAACTCAAAAACTACTGGAGATAGACATAACGTGTTATACATTAAAATAAAGCAAATTTTATGCAAATTTTAAAAATTAAAAAATATATGGGGTGTTCCATTTAAAAAATTAAAGTTGAGTGCCACTTCCGGTACAACCGGAAGTGGCACAAGCATGAAAACATTTTTAATCGATTGCCCATATTCAAAAACCCCAAAGTGCAAATTAGCAGACTTTCAGAGTTATTGGTTCTCCATAAACGTTTAATAGGCCACTTCCGTGAATAACCCTGTATATATATATATATATATATATTGCTTTGCAAAAATTTACTAAACTCCAAAAAAGAAACGGACATTTAATTTTGTTTTGTCCAATTAACCAAATTATAAAAGGAAAAATGAGTTTTTCTGTTGTCAGCAAAAATAATCTAAACGTGAACAGTACATGTCCTTTTGTTCTTTAAATGGGTATTTTCTAAAATATGGAGTGCGAGCGCTCAAAAAATCAACAGGGCGTTTTAAAAATACTGCAGAAAACCTCTAGCTCTTACGGGCAAACAATTAAAAAAATATATATGTGTGTCGTAAACTCAAAGAATCACTATACAAAATAAAACAAAGATCGCTGCCAACGAACAACCGGTTCTGGAGATATCAGACATCAAACTTTGGAAAAATTTTAGATGCGTCCCTTTTTTTTTGGAGTTCAAAGTAAGAAAGAAAATAGTTATTAAATAATAAATAAATTTTAAAAATAAACTGGTCCTTCTAAAAAAAAAACAAAATTTGCACTGTGTGAATATTGTTGTACTGCGTGACGGTAGCAGAAAAGTCAAGCGTGCGTACGCTGCATGTGTGACATCAGTGCGTTGTAGGAGGCCAACATTTTTCCGCACACGTCACACTCATGTGTTTTTTCTTGTTTCACGTTGTGCCGAGTCGACAAGTGAGACGTAAGTGACACCTTTTGACGGAAACTTTCTCCACAGTAGTCGCATTTGAAGGGCTCCTCATTGGTGTGCTGGCGCCGATGCGTCGTAAGGGCGTATTTGCTCGAAAATGGCTTGGAACAGAATTCGCACTGGTTGGTCCACTCCTAGAAAAATTTGAAATGGAGGTCGAAAGTCATTTTTGTGGGGTCCATAATAATAAAAATACGTCATTTTTTTTAAAAAGGTGTTTCACTATTTTTATTGAAATTACTGAATTTTTAAATTTAAATACCTCGGATCAAAGTATTTATTACCAGTGCCTCACAAATAAAATAAAACAAACAAAAAAATATTGAGCAAAAAAATATGTATTGGATAAAATATTGTATGAAACACGTGAGTAAAGAGATATTTTCCAATTAAAAATTAATCAGACTAACCCTAGTAGAAATTTGGCATTAGAAAATCGTTTTTAATGTACGAATTTACGATTTCTAATGCTAGAAGCCTATTATAGGCTATTATAGGCTATAATAATAATATAGGCTATAATAGTTAGGCACCTAACGTTAGAATACTGTTTATCTAACCGTTTCCCAAAACTTTAATGTTAGATGCTAAGGTTAGGTATCTAAAATTCAAACCACATTCATATAACGCTAGATGAAGTTGTTCTAACGTTTTTTTTTTCCACCAGGCAAGGTTGCTTTTCTCATGAAACATCTTTTAGTTCAGGGGGAGATACCCATGAAGGGGACACTTTTTTTAAACGGCTGCCAAATTTTTTTTTTTAATGTTTTATTCGTATTTTTTTAGGCTATTATATTTGGAAATAAAAGAACACAGTCTAAGTGTTAAACCTAAATAACATTCATTTTTACCAAAACTACAAGCATTAAAAAAAAAAACTTAACTGTCCCATTCAAGAACACGGTATATTTTGTATGTTTCGTGTGGTTCTAGACTATTCATAAACCAAATTCAAACAATTTCCTTTTGCCGTTCGTCAATAAAATATCTTTCAAAATTATTAAAAAAATTACTTTTGACTTGGTAAAACTGACTTGTTAAATTTGTCACAAACCCAGCCGCCTAAACTTTGCCATTTTTTATTTTTTTAACTGCACATGTAGGGCCATGGTAACAAAAACCAAAAATTACGAAGCATAGTTCAGAAACAGGCACTGTCCCATTCAATAATGTGTCCCATTCATGGGTATTTCCCCCTACTCTCTAGTACTTTAAATATCGTCTCTTTACCTTGTTGTGTGTGAGTCGTACGTGATTATTTAGGTTGTAACTGGAGTAGAAACCCTTCCCGCAAAGATGGCACACGTGGTCTCGGATACGCGTGTGTATCTTTTTAGTATGTTGGGACAACAAGTAGCCAGTGCAGAACTCTTTCTTACAAATTGTACAAGGATAGGTGACGCCTCTATGTAGGCGGTATATGTGCATTCGCAATCCCTCAGAATTTCTGGAAAGAGAGAAAATTTTGAAAACAAAAAATTATAGTATACGCGTCGAGGTGAGTATACTATTTTTCCTACGGCCAGTGACTACTTTATACGATAAACAACCGTAGTTAAAATACGGTATTTCAGAAAATATTGCCAACATTCAGAAAAAAAGAACACTGCCTAGAAAACTTGATGCTTTATGTTCAAGTGTATGGGGTATTTTACTTTTTTCGCCTTAGGTTGGCAATATTTATAAATAAAACCAAATTTAAAAAAATCTATCGATGCGTTTTTGAGAAAAACGATTTTCATTTGTTTCAACAAAAAAAATATGACATATTTTAAAAAATTAATTTTTTTAAAAAAATGAAAAAGATTTTACATCAGAAAGTGAGACAAAAAGTTTTTATAAACGTTTGTATTAAATGGCTTCTTAGGAGAGCTAGAACACGTTTAAGGGGCATTTTTAGAATATTATTCACTTTATAACTCAGGAAAGGTTTAACTTATTGACTTGAAATTTTTACTGTAGTATGCAACCAATAAACATTATCATTTTGTGAAAAAAAGTTAAATGTATAACCAGGGGCAGACTTACAGTTTTACATATAAATTATGAGGCACCCAATATCTACGCCCCTGGTTAAAAACTTAATTTTAATAAAACGTTAAATGTTTAAATTTATTGGTCCTATAGTTCAGTAAAAATTTCATGTTAATGATTTTGGCCATTTTTGAAACTCACCTTGCGACATGGTTGCACAAATGACAAACTGTAGGATCGGTTTCGTGATATTTCGTATGGCCTTTAAAATTTCGGGCTTCCACCATTTTGCCACAGATTTCACACTTCGTTTTCGCGTGCTGTTTCAAGTGCCTCTCATATAGAAAATAGCTAGAAGTTTTCGTATTGCAATCTGGACAAAGGAAAATTTTGTTTCCTTGCATATTATCAGCTGGGAATAAATTCATTTATTATACAGTGCTTAAAAATTATATTTTGAGAGACGCTGTTTTAGATATTACATATAAAGTGCTTTTTTTTGGTATTTTTTATTTTTATAATTTAATAGTAGTTATATACCAAGGTAGATAAGACATTTTCCATAGCCAAGCTGCGTAGCAGCGAGGTATTTAAGAGTGCGAGGCTATAATAGTCTTCTCTACCGTAGTTTATATATTAGTTTTTTCACTACTAGCACTAGTAAACTATTTTTATTCAAATAATAAAATAAATTATTACAGAAATTATATTTCTTGAAATTTTCATAAAAATCAAGTAGCCTTGATCAATGACATTTGCTCAAATAAATACTTTGAACTGACGTTTAAAAATTTAGTTTTTTTTTATTTTTTTTTTCATAATATTTAGCTAATTATGGATTGTATTAATTGGTAATAATTATAATTAGTTATATTTAATAAAAAAAATTAATTTAAAGCTATTTTCTTGGACTTAACTAGTAAAAGTTGCAAAAAGAACTGAAACATCTAAAGTGACAGAAATCAATTTTTTATAAAATTTACTCCTACTAGGAAAGAAAAAATTATTATTGCTATAGGTGAAAAAAATTGATTTCACAGTATGAAAATATGATAAATAATGGTATGTTCTAAAGCTAGTAGTGGAAAAAATTAGTTACAAAGTATAGTTAACGTTTTTGCATCAGGAAGTTAATCATTTATCCAGAACTTTGATTTTTTTTTGACAAAAATCCCATTTTCAAGCCTATTTTAAGAAAAAATATAAAATATAAGGTCAATTAGAGAGAATGAGCGTTAAAGTGATCGTGTTCCAAATTTAAAGTCGATATCTCTACTCGTTCAAAAGTTATGAGAGGGGTATTTTTTGGAGCGCACTCTATATTAATATATTATGACCCGGTAGTATAAATCTGACTTTTCACTAAGGATATTCGATCTGCATATTTAGATATTTTTCTGTGAATTACCTTTAACTCTCGGTTTAACTGCTGTATCTAATTCCTTTCCGTCATTTTCGTGGATAGATCTGAGGTGCAGGTCATACATTGACTTGTACGAAAATACACCAGTACATAAGTTGCATTTCCAGTGTTTAGGAAAATTGGCGTGCGATATTTCGACGTGTTTTTCGTATTTAATATTATCTTCGAATTCAAGGTCACAATCAAAACACTCGTGTTTTCCCAAAATATGCAGATCTATGTGTTTTACTAGGTCTGTAATTTCGAATTGCTCCCCACAAACTTCACAAGGTTGCTTTGTATTATCAACCGCAGCAACTGCAGTTGATGTGAAAGTTTTTTCACTAGGTTGCTCTTTTTTAATATGTTCAGACAGTAGTTTTATATTTGACATTAAAAATTTTTGCTGGGATTGGTAGGACAATGTTAAATTCGTTGAACAGTCTTGACAAATAATTGGGCTATCCTTCATTAAAACCTAAAAAGTATAGAGTCGATTTAACAGCTATTCGGGCTGACGTCATGAAAAAATAAACTTATCATAAAAGGTTAAGGATATTGCTAAGAATGGTGCTTTCTCTGAAAAAAAAACAGTTTAGGAAAAACTCATAACATGTCCGTATTCTCTAATCATTTCTAAAAAAGAAATTTAATCAATTCAAAAATATTTATATTCGCGATTTAACAATATCTTTTCTTTAATGTAACAAAAGAGAAATTATTTTTGAAAACTGAAAATTAATTAATAGCGAGTAATTCTACCTCTATAACCGCTTCAACTCGCCGAGGCATACTTAAAATTAAGCGATTTAACTGGTCTTGGTCCAAGACATCCCATAAATCCGGAAGAACTTGCTAGTTTCCTTGCGTCATAAAACTGTGGTTTGCGATGAATTACTGCTCTACCAAGCATGTTCCAGACGTGTTCAATACAGTTAAACAAGATAATGAGACAGCGGCGGGACATTTTTTTGTTTTTTTTTTTGATTATGTTTTCTCAGAGGAACCAAATTATCCTTAACTTTTTTCGATCAGTTTAGTACCTAAATACCTTCGTATTTTGCATAATATGATATTATCCATTTTATCTTATTATTTGCTATTACGGGGGTATTTAAATATTATTTTTTTATAATGTCAGTTGGAAATATCATTCTATGATTTGAAATGAAAAACAATTGCAATGCCTTCTGTTTTCAGCACCAGTTCGTATGTGACAATTTAATTTTGAATGATGCATGAAAATGCGATTCAAAAGAATCAGGACCCAAAATAATAAGACCTTTAACTTTTGAACGGCTTAAAATATCAACTTGAAATTCGGAATACGTAAATAACATAAGACAAATATTTTTTATTTATATTTGATATGCTTGAGAGGCACAATGGAGGCAGGGGGCAAGGGGGAACATTTTCTTTAATGAAAAGGGGGTCGTGTGATATATAATTTTAAAGCTCAGAAAATTCTCTATTTGACCAAATATTTTTTATTTTTTTTTCAACATTTTTTAAGGGGATTGAAGTGTTAAAAATGGACTTTTCGTCCAAATTTCTTAAAAAAATCAAACATTTTCATAATATACATTTTATAATACAAAACGTAAATTATACTGTAAAACAAAATTTTAATGATATCTATAAATAAATTTTTTTAAAAATGTCTAAGAAAATCGCTAATTTTAACAAAAAAATTGAAAACGCCTTAAAAAAATAAATAAATAAATAAAAAGTTAAAAATAAGTCTATGGAGAATTAAAAATCTTTAAAATAATGTATCACACGACCCCCTTTCTATTTAAAAAATGTTCCTCCTTGCTCCCTTGCCTCCATTGTGCTCCTTAAACATATGAAATATCCTAGTTAAAAAAAAAAACAAGTAGATAGGATCCAGTAGATTCCGATTCGTTTTCTACTGGTCTTTACTGGTCTCTACATGTTTTTTAACAGGGATATACAATGTATGTATATTATACATACCAAAAAGTTATTTGGGTCATGTTATTTACGTGTTAGTTGATATCTTAAGCCGTTCAAAAGTTAAAGAGGGGGTGGACTTTAGACATGCACTGTTTAGCTGTCAATAATTGTATGTATGTAGCATAACGTTGGTTAACCAATCAATTGGTTTATGTGACATATTGATATCATTCGTCGAGAAAAATAAAGGTTCTAGGCCACGCCCCATGCATGTTCTGGACAGATCTGGGTCGAAAAAAAGGTTGATATGGTCTAATTTGTTAAAATTAAAGCCTCCCCACCATACTAATACCACTAGGTCGCACCCCTGAATATGAAAGTCGCGGTAATTGGGAGATGTACTTAGCAAACTAGTGGGAGAAGAACCAATTTACATTCGACTTAAAACTTTCAGTGCCTTCCAATGGGCCACGGCCCATTGGGCAAAATTAAATCGGATTAGGTTCACCACTGGTAGTGGCGAATTATTGGGATTTCTGTTTTTTTTTTTTAATATTAACTACACTGCTTAACATTCAAAAATTTTCCGACACCATTTTATTTCATCTGCAGATGGACATGCCTATATGTATTTAATGCGCTGATTTCGGAACCTTTTTCCGTTATTTTGAGATATAAGCAGTGGCTTTTTTGCTTATAGTTGTAGTAAAAAAAATAATAAAGGTTCAGTTATTTTTTTTGCGTAGCATTGGTTCTCTATTAAACGGGCTCTAAGCCAAAAAAAGCGGATTTTAAATATCTTTATTCGTTTGGATGTTGTTTTTTACAGTGTTCCAAATTTAAAAAATGAGATTTTTACGTTTAAGTTTTAAGAATTCCTATTCAAGCTTTGTTCTAATTCAGAAACTTCCGCTTGGGGCCCCTGTAACTCGGAGCGCCTGTGTGATTAATACCTGCTACCGCGGTAGCTACGCCATAAAAAAATACTCTTACGCCATGGAACCCATGCATGGGTCTTCATCAATGAACTAATAACTCTTCTTTCTAGAATACGCATACCGTTAAAATAAAGTATCGCCAACATCTCGATTTGTTTGTAAACAAATAGTAGGTATATTCAGGCCTGAACAATAACAATTACCAGTAACTGGTATTGTTGTCTCTGTTAAAACAAAGATGTGCGAGTAAGACAGACAAATGTTTATGTTGCCGAAGTTTTTGTCAGTTTTAACGAATGAAGAGTTATTAGTTCGTTGATCTTCATCCACGAATTTCTTATTATTCATTATTGATCGTGATCATGTCATTTTAGTGATCTACTATCAAGAACATACACTACAAACATTGGTTCGTCGGCCGCCCGACGTCCAACCTTTCCCAAATTACGTCGGTTAAACGTTGGCTGAAAGAACCAATGTTTGTAGGATAGTGCGCGCCCAGATTTATTTACTTTACCTTAATTGACGTCAAATTTTCCAAACACTCTGCCCAGTTACTTTTAAAAAAAGACTCAGTGTTGTCTTTAATGTTTAAACATAATTTGCATAGTGAATGGTTGACTGTTTGATCAAATAACAATTCTTGCTTCATTTTATCTGCCTCAGTATTTGGATCAGGATAATCGTTTTGGTTTCTAGGACATAATTTCAAAAACGTTTGTTGCCATTTGTGTGCAAACTGTAACTCCTCCCAGCACTTACCGCATGCCGATTTTGATAAATCATCATTTTCTTCTATCTAAAATTATTTTAGCTTTCTTTACCCTTTGCTACAGATACTTCATAATAATAATAATAAATAATAATTATTACAGGCAGGGCTGGAAAGAGCCAGCCAGACCCGGGGAACTTTATTTCCGGGACCCCTCGCCTCTGAAAAAAAAAGCTTTACCCCTGTCGAAAACATAAAATTTTTGCCGCCGTGTCCCCTTGGGAACGTTCAAGGTAACGCAAATTGTACCAAAATTCATACACTTCATATCCCGGTTCCCGCGTAGCCAAAATATAAAATCTCTACAGCCTTTAATAACTCAGAAGATCCCTATTGTTTTTGAAAGTAATTTCCCCAAAAAGGAAGTGATATTTTTTATAACGAACATGTCAAAATGAGGGTATTTACGCTTCATACAAGCTCTCTAAAAAAGTTATCTTCTATAGTTAAGGAGATGATCTGTAGGCAATACTTCTTGTGTCACCTAGTATATTTTTTGGCTAAATAAATATTTGTGTATGAAATACCTTGTAAAAAGGTTTCTTTATATATAAATAAATATGTACATAAATAAATAAATGCTGTATGTAAATACCAAACCAGTTGTAATTATTTTTAATTTGGTAACCAAGTTCTCAAGCCATTTGGCTGTCACTGGGTATAGCCACTTTGGCAGGCCTTAATATAGCCAATTGGCTACATAACTAGTTATTTAGGCCATATATGGCTTAAAAAATACTAGCTGGTAGCCAAGGCACCTCAAAGGCCCTGCAGGGCAGGTACATAGATACAGGAGGGACCTTAGCCCCCAAAATAAAAACTGCCCCCTAAAATGCTTGATTTATTGTAAAATGCAACATTCTTATGTTAGCCCCCCCCCCCAAATATCGAATTAGCCACCAAAATGCTTACACGTTAGCCAATCTAGTTTAGCCCCCCACAATATTTGGTTCTAGTTGCGCCTAGATTGCTACTATCTATTGAGACCATTAGTTGCACCTATGTGCAGTCTATGTTTATCTAAAATAACAAATAATTTTTGATCACTTACTTTTATAGAGGTTAGGGTAAATAGTAATTCTGTGCCATTTAAATGAAATAAGTTTTCACATGTCGAGTCTTCTTTCAAACACAATCTACATGACTCAGAAGAATTCATTATATGTAGTTAATGTTTAAAAAATCATTTTGATTACAATAATCAAAAACGTCAAAATTTCACTAGTAGATTTCTCTTTTACTGCACAGAACACCCACCAGAAGCCCAAGCCCCATGTTAAAGTTAGGCAACACATAATACCACGAATGGTATGTGTCGCCGCCCTATGAATGATATGCGAAAACTAAACATCAGCTGGCACATAATGGCGGCTTATTCAAATTAAAAATAATATTTTTATTTTTTTTTGGACCATTACTTTGATTTAGGCATTCGACAAAATTGCCGAACGCCTAAATCAATATAATGGTTGTGTGGGTAATAAAAAAAACAAGAAATTAATAAGGTATTTTTTTTTAACAAAATTGTAATATAACTATAATACAAACTCTATGTAAATACCTAAAAAAAAATATATAAGTATAAAGAAAAATATTTTATCAAACAGGTGCGTAGATATGGGGGGGTTAGAGGGGGTATTTACCCCCCAAGAGTCTTTG
The DNA here is from genome assembly GCA_958510825.1 of Brachypterus glaber. Classification (NCBI taxonomy): domain Eukaryota; kingdom Metazoa; phylum Arthropoda; class Insecta; order Coleoptera; family Kateretidae; genus Brachypterus; species Brachypterus glaber. Next base: position 36,270,895 of record OY294049.1, read on the forward strand.
TTATATATTTTTTTGTTATTTTAAATAAAAAATTGAAAAATTAAAATAATGGGTGTTTTTTGCTTGGGTCGCCAAATTTTGTAGAAACGCCCAGGGACAAAGCCTTTTTTTTTCGGAGGTCGAGGGGTGTTGTTTTTGTTTTGGTAGGGGCGCCAACTTTTGTAGAAACGCTTTTTTTTTTGGAGGGTGTTTTTGTTTTGTTAGGTAGGGGTAGGGGCGCTAAGGGAACGTTCAAGTATTACGTAACGCTCCTATGAGGGGTGGGGTCATTTTGAAGTGTTACGCCCATTTTAATGGTATAGGAAAATAGCGTTACGGGGGGGACCAAAATGATTAAAATTTGCGTTACGTAATACTTGCACGTTTCCAAAGGTGGGCGTCAAATTTTGTAGAAACGCTCAGGGACAAAGATTTTTTTTCGGAGAGTGCTTTTTTTGTTTTGGTAGGGGCGTCAAATTTTGTAGAAACGCTCAGGGAAAAAGCTATTTTCTGAGGGTGTTTTTTTTTGTTTTGGTAGGGGCGTCAAATTTTGAATGAAAAATTTTATTTTAGAAAGGAAAAAAAAATACATTTTTAATAGCTGGTCCCCATAGGCTAGAAATCTCACTAGCCTTGGGCTTCCCAGTCCGACACTGGAGGCTGACTACCCCCCCCCAAGAAAAAATCCCATCTACGCGCCTATTATCAAATAGGTACTTAATAATTATAAACATAATGTTTACTCTAACATTTTTAGGGGCTATTCAAAAATTACGTCCCCACAATTTAGACAACTTTTGACCCCGTGTCAATTTGGCTTCTACCCCCCGAAAAAATATCGCTACTAATACATCAAACCCCCCCACCCCACTTTTTGTTTTGTAACTTGACCTCTGACCCCATGGTGATCTAATTGTTGAATAGCCCCTAAAGAAGTAGTTCTTAGTAGTAAAAAATATTATGAAAATAATTCAGCTGATATCCTGGGACAGGTCCGTAACTTGGCGCCCCTGTAAAACAAAATTGGCGCTCCAAAAAAATACCAGGGGATCAGCGAAAAAAAATTGTCGCCCCAAAAATTAAAAAAGCTTTGTCCCTAGCGGTTTCTGCCAAACTTGGAGCCCCTGCAAAAAAAATGCTGCCCCAAAAATTACCTTTACGAAAAAAAAGTTTACCACTGACGGTATCTACCAAACTTGGCGCCCCTGCAAAAGAAAATTGGGGCCCCAAAAAATACCAGGTGGACTCAAACCAAGGCCGGGGGGGCTGTCCTGGGATCCCATTAAGTTGAATTGTATCTTCCTTTATCCATCTTGTCTTATCTCCAACTTTTCCTAAAAAAACAAGAGGTGTTTAAATAATTGGACATGTATGACTTTGTTACTAACAAATAGTTATTATTTCAGGGTGAGAATATTTTTTTTTAAAGAAATTATGCGCATATCTAGGGGGGCTTAGCGGGGCCTAAAATAATAAAAAATACTGCTGTTGACAAAAAAAACAGGGATGATATAAGGAGGTCTGTGTGGTTAACAAAGGTCAATAGAGACCAGGTGTTGGGGGCTATGAACCCCGTACTGAACAAACAAAACTAAAAACTAAATAAAAGTGGGGCATTTTGGTATTGTATGTCAATTCTCTTATACACTTGCTAGAGGCTGGCGGGAGAAATATTTTTTATGTCAATGTTCATGTTGAAACCAAATAGGGCCTGTTTGGCATATATAGTAATGATTTTATTTAAAAATACTCGTACTAACAAAGAACAAATACTAAATTGTGACCTTCCAATAAAGAACAAATTTCATGACATAAATTAAAATTGTCAAGGGCATTCTAGTAGTAAATAATAAAACAATATTAAGCGATATTTATTAATGTATTTAAACAAATTCAGGTGTACTTACTTTTAATAGAAAAATCTATGACCCTTGTTTCTTCTAACTTTTTGGTCTTATCAGCTATCAATCCAATCAAACATTCGTTTATTCATTCCATAGTACTGTAATTAGTTAAACATAATTGTTATTTTGCTTTATATTTATAATTATTGCTAGCTTTTTTATTTTACTTACTTTTATTCACATGTTAAAGAATAGGCGCCAAAAGCAACAGTATTTATAGGTTATGTCAAACCACAGAAAAAACGTGACAGCAGCGCTTAAGTGCAGCTCTTTATGCCGCGTTTTGATAAACTGCGCATGCGCCGACCGTTTATCGATATATTATTAAAAAACATTTTTTTACAAAAAAAAACACCAAATAGACGCTAAAACTAACGTTAACGTAAACCAAGGTCGCCTCATTAGAAAAAAGAACACCAAAGAACAAAAAACCAAAACAAGCTCCGGCTCGGAGAGCTGAAATTAGGCGCTTGTCTCGTGACGGTCCAAGGTTGGCGAGTAGAAGAGGTTAGCTCAACATACGTAAACTTTATTTTTTAACAGAAAAAACATTATATTATAATAAACTACATGTTTAAAGACCATAAAAATGTAATAAATAATAACAATAAAAATAAAAACATATAAATAGTTAAATTCAACGAGGGGATTGAGGGGTGCGAGCCAACCTTGTTTTTTTATATCTCGAACGTCACGAATTAAACACCCAGCGCCATCTAAGAATGGTATGCGAAACTATTAATTCCTTGTTGCTAGGTCTGTAATACCAGATGATACCCCCTGTTTTACTGCCTTGGTCTAGGAGATTTGAACTAAAATCACTATGCATTTGAACTACTCATGTTTTCTTTGAAATAGAGCATTACTTCATGTAGTTGCCACATTTCCCGCCTGTTAAAATTGCCAAATTTATTACCATAACAGCTTTTTGTTGTAAAATCAACGTTTATCTTTTCTCAAAAATAAGTAACAAACATTAATTATTTTAAGAATTTAAAATGAACCTTTAAGGTCTTCATAATATGAAGATTATTTTGTATCAACTTTATTAACGTGTTTAAATGTACATATTCGGCAATAAAAAAAAAATAAATCTTGCAAATAATAGTAAAATGAATGTCCTTTCACTTAATTCAAGAATCATCTATATCTATTTAGTACTTTTCGAAATATTTGAATTTAAAATGTAATTACTTTTTTGATACATTAATTGGCACTTAGTGCATAAGAACATAATGCAAACAACGCGATGCCATGATTGGCTTGATGTGCCGCCATGTTCTTATGCAAGCTTCTGCATAGCTGCACCAGGTAGATTAAAAAATATTTACACCTACTTAGTTTTAGAATTTATTATTCTATTTTTTTTTTCAATTATTAACTTCACGTTGATTAAGTTAATTTAATCTTTTTATTATTATTAATTATTTTCCTACATTTTTTACAACCCATTAAAAATAATAAAATTATAAGAAAACTAAAACCGAACCCGAACAAAAAGACATCCAACAGATAATATCGATAAACTGGTACATCCGCCAATGGGCTTTTTAAATGTGAAGCCCCTTTATATCTTAATACGTAATTTATCCACCATATTGTATTTTCCAAAGGTTTTATTTTCGGATTCTTCAAAATTTCTGAGACTTGGTCTATGTTTGCCTTGTAACTAAAAATAAAGAAAAATTTGAAATTTAAAATAAAACACTAAATTAAATATATTAATATATTTATTTAATATATAAAAAAAAATCACTACTAGCTTTAGAACATACCCTTATTTATCATGTTTTCAGACTGTGAAATCAATTTTCTTCACCTATAGCAATAATAATTTTTTCTCTCCTAGTAGGAGTAAATTTTATAAACAATTGATTTCTATCACTTTAGATGTTCGAGTTCTTTGTGCAATTTTTACTAATTAAACCCAAGAAATTTCTTTAAATAGCTTTAAATAACTTTTTATTTGTTAAATATGATTAATTACAATTATTACCAATTAATACAATCAATAATTAGCTAAATATTATGACAAAATTAAAAAAACTAAGTTTTCCAACTTCTGTTCAAAGTATTTATTTGAGAAAATGACATTGATCAAGGCCCACATCAAGGCTACTTGTTTTTTTATTAAAATTTCAAGAAATATAATTTCTGTTAATAATTTATTTTATAAAAAATTTCTTCTCTACCTTGGTATATAATTACTATTATTATTTGAATAAAAATAGTTAAATAGTGCTAGTAGTGTAAAAACTAATATAAACTACGGTAGAGAAGACTACTTAAATCTCTTAAACACTCTTAAATCACTCTTAAATCCCTCGCTGCTACGCAGCTCGGGATTTATTACGCTCGGCTATAAAAAATGTCTTATATACCTTGGTATATAATTACTATTTTACAACTCGACAGGGATTAAAAAAAGTGTTATACATCGTTGAATTCTGGAAAGCAATATCTTTCTGCGTGTACCTACCTATTGTTTTGTATTATTGTATTTATTGACTGTTTGAGTATATTTTTATTCAAATAATCAAAATTAAGGTCCATTCCCATTCTCAATTGTGATATACGTTTAACATTGGAAAACTGGTCACCAAAAAATGGAATACCTAACATCGGAACGCCTGCATGTATTGCCTCTTCAACTGATTGAATTCCACCTTGCGTTATGAATAACTTTACATTTGGATGCCCTGAAAATATTGGACTACATAAATAGAATGACTCAAATTATGTTTTGTACATTTGATATATTTTGGTAGCACAATGGAGAGGCAGAGGGGTAAGGGGAAATTTGTTTTATATAAAAAGGGAGGTCGTGTGATACATTATTTTTAAAGGTTGTAAAATTCTTTATTTGACCAAATATTATTTATTTTTGGAAATTCAAACGCTCATTTTTTTTTAGTTAAAAAGTATATGGTCAAATAGAGAATTTAATAATTTTTAAAATGATGTAGGTATCACACAATCCCCTTTCTATTAAAAAAAATCCGTTAATACCCCCCCCCAGGGGGAGGCAGCTGCCTCCATTGTGCCCCCAAAAATATCAAAAATAAGAAAAAAAAATATTTGGGCGATGTCATTTACGTAGACCAAATTTAAAGTTGATATAAAAATTAAAGGGATGGGCTAAGTCCAAAATTGTGACAAGCACACACATTTGTCTATGCACGCACGGTATATAATTGTCATAGTATGTATACATACTAAGTATATCTTGTTGTGGTGTCCAATTTATTAACTTAACATTATGGGGTATGGTGTCAGATATATCTTCAAATTTCCATATTACTTGATACGGTAGTTCGTTAAAAGCCTCCAAAAATATTCGACGTTTAGACTTATCTAACAAATAACTTTTTACAGTGGATCCAAAACTGAAATATATTGCTCCATCAGTGGCAGTGTCCAGAAAAAGTTGTAAATCCTAAAAAAAAGTGCGTGTACATGATATCTCCCCTTATTAATGTGGATTAGAGATATAAACACGGCAACAGCGAGTGGAACGGACGCATATATTTGGTGGGAATAATTCTGTGGTGCTGAACAACTGAAAAGCTCCAGATCTGGAGCTTAAGAGCCTGCAGGCTCACTGAATGCTCATGAGCAGTAACTGATTAAGGCTCTATTAATATCTAGACCTTTATAACTGATCACTGCACGCTCAAGTCCGGTTTGTGCACCATTTACACCCGCCCAGACCCGTTCCCAGAAAGCACAACGATGACTTAAAGAGATCTTAAAGATGTCGTAGTTCGTCATTCAAGACGTCTTAAGAACGTCGGTTTTTGCCGTATATGCATCTTAAAGACGTCTTAACGACGTCGTATGTTACAAAAGGTAACGTCTTTAAGACATCTTTTTTAAGACGCCTTACTGACGCCTTGCACAGGCGACTTTATAACATAATACCCCCTCCCATTTACGTTGCTAGGTACGGTCGTATTGATACAAAAAGCGTAATAAGAATTAGAATGAGAGTTAATTTGTTTGTCAAAAAAAAGATCTTAAAAACAATGAATTTTTTTAATTTTTTTGGTATTTTTTTTAATAGTTGATTGTGGTTAATTTATTTTTAGCGATGAGTATCGAAGTCAAGACGTCTTGTACCGATACTTAAAAGACATCTCATAGACATCATAATCAGATATATTTTAAACAACCCTAAAAAGAAGTCCATAAGATATCCTTTTTATGTCTTTAGGCATCCAGGCATAATTAAGATTTAAAAACGACGTCTTTAAGATATCATGTGCTGTCTGGGTTATTTTCAATAGGGTAGTTGAATTTTCAAAAAAAAAAAAAAAAAATCGTTTGGACAAAAAAATAAGCTAGGTACTTTTTTTCAAATGTCCGTCCGTCTGTCCGTCCGTCCGTTGGTCTTTCTGTCACGATTTTTGTAAACACTATAACTCAAGAATTAATAATCTGTTCGACTTGAAATTTTCAGGAAAAATAAAGTTTTACGAGGGAAAGATCCCTATAGTTTTTGAAAGTTAAAATGTTATGGGGGGTTTGGACTTTTTGAAAAAAGCTGAAAGAAAATTCGGATTAACGTATTTCTTTCATGAAAAAATAATTTTTAGGATCAATTCTACTAAAAGTAAATTAAAAAAATAAATATATAAAATTTAAAAAAAATCTATTTTTTTTTAAATTTGTTTTTTTTAATTTTTCGTTTTTTGCAAAAAGAAAATTTTATAAAAAAATGGAAAATTAAAAAAAAAACTTTTTTGGATTTTTTTTTAAAATTATTTTTTGTACTTCAAAAAAGATCTTTAAAAAATGTATTTTTTTTATTTTTTTTTTGAAAATTATTTATGTATGTTTGGGAAATGCAATATACCATTTACTGTGAATAATATATAATGGAATGCGTAGCATTACATATCTTCACGGCTTGTTCTTAATCCTATGGGGAGATCTCATTCACACGTGCTGTATATTTAAAAAATATAAATATTTTTCATTTTTCCTTAGTTATTTCCCCCTAAAAATAAATTATAGGAAAAACTATTATTTAGTTGGAAACAATATTTTTATTTTAGTAATTTACCCGGACAACATTCATAAACTCATATAGGCCTCATGAGAGCATCATGTTATGATTTCCACGTTTTGTACTCATACGAACATCATGATGAGCACATCTCATGATTTTGTGATCATGTTGTGAGTTTGTTATGAGGTGTATACATTTAACGTTAAATCATTAAATGATGTCATAATGATTTCCACGTGAAATTGCCCGGGACTCGATTGAGAACGATTGCCGAATAGTACAGGCTCCTGTAATGTTTCAATTTCAGTGCACTTGACAGCGTTATGCGATAGGTGGCGCCACATGTTATTTTCTGCCACTAACTAAACTTTTTAAACGAATAAAGGAATACTAGTATTAAAATGCAGGCTGCATTATGCAGCTGTCTTTATAAGGATATACTACTGATAATAACTAGTAATTAACTTACTGGTCAGCTAATTCGATACACATTATCGGATTGGTATGGTGAGCCGTAGATATCTGGAGGCTTTAGTGTAGAGGAATTAGTACCCCCAGTCACCTTGGAGAACATTCCCACTGGGAAGTTCCCAGTGGGAAAATCTCCGTGTCCTCAGTTGTTAAAAATGGATTTATGTGGGGGTGAATGTCTAGGGGGGTTGATTTTTTTGGTATCTCTTCGCGTTTTCAAGATATGAACAAAAAGGTGTCTTTCTTTTTTTTAATTTTAAAATTCGCCGTCAATTTAAATTTCGCGGTTAATTTAAAGTTTGCGCATGCGCATTCCGTAGACCGCTGCTAGATCTTCATGACATGATCTCGTAATGACTTTACAATGAGGAGTCATCTGTAAGCGTTCATGAACTCAGAGAAAATCATTACATGATGTCATAATGAATTCCACGTGAAATAGCAAATGTTGTCCGGGTACTATCAGACCCCCTGAGATTTTCAGTTAAGAAATAATGGTCGGGAGAAAAAAGATAATCGCCTACCTTTGGTAATTCCTTTGCTTCTTGAATATTTAAGCCGTTAATTTCAACTATTGTGGGAATTTGCAATCTTGCTTTATCAAATCCTGGTATAAATGTTGAAAACATCAGACTAATATTATTTCTTATTTCCATTAGACTTATCGAATTGTCGTTCAAATACTTTTTTGCAATTTTTTCCTGATCGGACATCAACAAGGATTCATCATAAAAATCCTCGAATTTATTAAAGAAAACTGCCAAAAGCCTTTCAAAAATATTCAGATTTTTACCGAAAGGTAAGTTTTTACTTGGATAAGCTACTGGGTGTATTAGATTACCCATGCTTCTTTGAATACCATTCGGTATTTCCATTGATGATATACCTACAATTGTATACCTACAATACCTATATTTAAAAGTGCGATAGATCGTTTAGAACAGCCTCAAGATAATATAAAAATACATCTGCATACCAAATCTCAAGTCGCTAGCTCAAAGCGTTTTAAAGTTATCGTGGATACAGACAGACATACAGACAGACATACAGATAGACATACAAACAGACAGACATACAGACAGACATACAGACAGACATACAGACATACAGACAGACATACAGACAGACATACAGACAGACATACAGACAGACATACAGACAGACATACATACAGACAGACCGAGGGGCGTTTCACCTTTACAATACATGTACGTTTTTATCGACAGTACTTTACATTACATTGACATTACCTTACATTACTTACAATACTGTACATTACCGTACATTACTTACATTACTCTACAGTACCTGACATTACTCTACAGTACCTGACATTAATTGACATTACGACAGTACCTACATTATTTACATTATTTTTATTAATGCGCATGCTCTCCTACAGTATTTACATTATTTCGTCTGCTCAGATCGCTCAAAGACCACGTGACACCTATAAAATTTCGGCAGTGTTGTTTACTCCTGGTGGTTTTAAGTAAATTGTTCAGTTTAACCACGAATTTAACATTTAATTTTTGTTCTTATAAAGTTTTTTTTTAATCATTTAAATAATAACTAACAACTGTTATGCCTGTATTATTTTTAATAATTTTTGTGTACCTGATGTATAATGAAAAGTACGGAATTTAATAGGTTTTTATCAAGTTTTTCTTTATGTAGCAGGGCCGTAAATTGTGAGGGGTGAGGGGAAGCTTAGCCTCCCTGGTCTTGGTTTAAGCCCCCCTGGAGACGTATTCTTCAAAACCGGGGAGTAGAACGAACCTCAGACTAAAAAAAAAAGGTCCCACCCTTTCTCAAAATAAAAAAAAAATACACCTTCTGGTTAAGTTATTTATATTTTTTTAAGGTTTGAGAATCCTTACTTTTATATTTTTATATATCTATGAAGTTTACAACAACAACAGATTAAAAATTTATAATTTTATTATTTTTAACCCATGAAATATGTTTTATATTTTGAATCCACGAAATATGCAAGTTATTTGAAAATCCCAACTTTTGTATTTTTAATACATCAAATTTACCACTTTTTTCCCAAAATTAAAAATGTATTATTTTATTATATTTATCCCATGAAAAAAAATGCAACTTTTATATTTTTAATCCATGAAATAGGCAATTTTTTTTATTCTAAGGTTTAAAAATCCCAACTATTATATTTTTAAGCCATAAAATTTAAAACTTTTTTTCCCAAAATTAAAAGTTTATTTATTTATTTTTTTAACCCATGAAATATGCAACTTTTATGTTTTTAATCCATGAAATATGCAACTTTTTTGATTTCAATATAGGTGAGGGGAAGGCTATTTTATATGACACAATGGTGACAGGGGGGATATTTTTTTTCAAATAGAAAGGAGATTTGTGTGATATGTCATTTTAAAGCTTATAAAATTCTTTATTTAACCAAATATTTTTTTATTTTTTGGGAGCAATTTTTGTGGTTTTAAAATAGGTTTAAAAATGGGAAATTTTGTTAAAATTCTAATTTTAAATGATATTAATAAAATGTTATAAAAAAAAAACAAAACATCGCATTTTTTAGTAAATAAATTAAAAAAAATAAAGCCTACAAAAACCTGGACGTTTTATATCAAAAAAATATGATTTCCGTCAAAAAAAATTCTGTCTCTCAGTCGGTCTGTCGGTCTGTGTGTCCGGGAAGTTTGTGACCACGATAACTCAAGAACGCTCTGGGCCAAAGACTTTAAATTTGGACCATAGATAGGTTGATTACACTAGTTTACAAGGGTTTTATGCGAACTTTATTTTAATGTTTTCTTACATATTTGTTGATGCTGAATCCAAATCCGTTAAGAAAAAAAAATCGTTGGTTCAGATTCCGAGATAACCTAAAGATTTTATAAGGGGAAAGTTAGAGAAATAATATATTTTCGTTTATCTCCTCCCTTGTATTGCTTTTTTTACGCTTCTTGACGTTTTATATTTTGATCACAGTTTGCTAGCAAGCTAAGCATGCTTAACCAGAGTTCTAGGCTGGGATTGTTTTTGGAAAAATCAGATGGGGTAATGTATTGTATGTATGTAATGGGGTATTTTTTTCAAAAAAAAAAAATATAATATATATTTTATTATATAAAAATATAATATACAGCCTGTTTGAAATCAAAGATCGAGTCTGACGTGTTTTTTTATAAAACACAGCGTATCGCATCCCACTACAATCACGTCAGCCTTGATCTAATCTTTCTGTCTTTGTTTTCTCTGTCTTGTATAATCTCAAACAGGCTGTATATTATATTATATATCTTTTTAGTTTTTTGGTTTAAATAAACCTAGGCCTAACGGGAAAAGTATTATTTTGTTGACAGCAGTATTAATATTTTTTTAATTAGCTGATAAAAGTTGGTAAATAGGTGTTTTGGGACTCTTTGCAGGCAGATTTTTTTTATATTAAATTTGGTTTTAGCCAGTCGTAGTGTACCAAATTTTATCAGGTTAATTAAAAAAAATGTAAATATGGGGTGTCCTATGGGTTATATGGATCAAGACAGAATTAAAAAAAGAATAAATTCATTTTGAGCGAGACCGAAAACCCCCAGGGTTATTTAAAAAATATAAAAACGGGTGGCTGCACCCCCTAACGATTAGATACTTTTAAATATAAAATTTGTTTCCAGGGACTCTAAAAACCCACAGATACCAATTTTTACTAATATTAAACGAAAATTTATGATTTCTATAATTTTCTCCTATAAAAACTTTTTTTTTCTTGGCGAATTTGGATTCCTGATCAAAAGTTATGTTAGAAAACATGTAAAGTTGGGCATTAAAAAAGTTGAAATTTGTAAACTGGTGTTATCCAAAGTTTTAGACTGAAATTGTTTTAGGTAAAAATAGGGTTGGGGTACGGGGGTAAAATAGGGTAATTTTTTTTTCGGGCCTATAGGGGAAAGTAATATTTTGTTGGCAGCAGTATTTTTTACGTGTTACAAATTTCAAGTTAATAATTTTATTTTTTTTTATTTTTCGTTTTTCAAAAGAAGAATTAAAAAAAAAGTATTTTTTTTTTGTTTTAAATTTTTTTTTATTTGGGAAAATTATACAATATACTGTGAATGATATATAATGGAATGCGTAGCATTACAAATCTTCACGGCTTGTTTATTAATATATTTTTATACATATATTAACCTAAATTTATGTTAATCTTAACCTAACATCCTACATTACCTCGTACCAGTGGCGGACTGGCCGTAAGGCAGGGTCGTCAAAAGCCGACCGGGCCTCAGTACTAAACAGGCCCGCACACGGCCATTTGGTCTATTTTGGCTATACCGGGCCCTCGATTTTCCAATTTTTTATGGGTTTTGAGCCGTTTACAGGCATTTTTTAATATTTTTCCGACCGTGCTGTAAGAAGCCAGTCCGCGTCTGCCTCGTACATTACCCTACAGTACTTTACATTAAGTGGACATTACTTACATTACCGACATTATTTCGACAGTATTATACAGTACTACATTTTTCTACATTATTTCGACATTACCATACAGTACTACATTTTTCTTACATTAATCGTACAATATTGTAAATAATGTACATTATTTACAATACATGTACAAAAATAGGTCAGTGAAACGCCCCTCGAGACAGACATACAGACAGACATACAGACAGACATACAGACAGACATACAGACCGACAGACAGACACACAGAAATATTTTTTTTGTTGCTTATTTTGTTTTTTATCGATGATTTAAGCAAAAAAAAAATATATTTTTTTTCTATCACAATACTTTCTTTTATGAGAAAGAGTGGAAGTTTATAGATATCTACCTATAATGGGGCACTGAAATTTTTTCGCCAATCCAAACCATGCTGCTAGGTGAACTTCCACAATCATCAAGTCAAAATGGTCGTCTCCTTTTATCAATTTTTGTACTTCCGGATGCAAGAACTGCTCTTCTGTTAAATTTCTGCTCGCCCAAAGAACATGCCTCATTAGTTTTAGTATATTTTTTTCAGTGTTTAAAATATATTGAAATCCATTGTCCTCGAACATCAATTTGTACGAAAAACTCAAATCAATTTCAGTCAAATTTTGCAAATCTGGATCCTTTAAAGGATTCGGCGTTAAAACGGTTATTTGGTGTCCACGCAAACTTAATTCCTTCCATATGGGTCTAAACACACTTTGGTGACTGTATAAAGGCATGGGAAATATTCCCAAAATTTTTGCAGAAAAGCCACATTTTAAAATAAGAAAAATTAAGATTGATATTTTTAATAAGTACATTTTAGTATAATACTAGGTTTTCTTGATGTAAAAATTCATACATGTATAGAATTATGATTGTTTGTTATCTCGATATCACTGTTTAACTAATTTAAGTAATTCTTAAATACGTAGATATTATTGTGATTTTTAATAAATATTTTTTTTACAAAATATGTATACCTAATAGACTAGCTGCAAAAAAAACCGTAAAAAAAAAATAATTTAAAAATAATTAAAAACTTTTTTTTTAGAAAAGTTAAAATTAAAAAAAAAATAAGAAAAAAATCAAAACAATTTCAGATCATAGCGTTCTCGAGAAAAACAGACCGAAATTTTTTTCGCAATAAAACGCAAGAAACGTGAAAAAGTTATAATTTTTTTTACTAAGGTAGGTGGGATACGACCCCCCAACCACGTTTGACTTGGGGAAATCGTCTGTCCAGAGATTTCCCAGTTGAGCTGGGATACCCTATAAAGTGGGGTAGTCGCGATGAGCTGTTTTTTCTTTTTGATTAAGCCGAGGATTAAGCATCAGATTTAGTAGTTGGGAAAATCAGTAAATAGGGTAGTACAAAATAGTACTTTCCCCTATAATTAATAATAAATATATAGAGAGCGTGTTAAAAGTCCGCCCCCGATCCGCCCCCCTTTTAATTTTTAAACGGCTTAAGATATCAACTTGAAATTTGGAAGACGTAAATAACATAACCCATATGATTTTTTGGTAGGTATTTGTTATGCTCAGGGGGTATAATGGAGACAGGGGGGTAAGGGGAACATTTTTTTAATGGAATGGGGGGTCGTGTGATACATCATTTTAAAGCTCATAAAATTCTTTATTCGACCATTTTATATAAATTTTTATTTTTTTTAATATTTTCATTTTTAATTTTTTTTTTGTTAAAAAATGCGATTTTTTAAGATTTTGTAAAATTATGTTTATATGATTCAAAATTAGTTTAAAAATATAATTGACGTATTTGTATCATGAAATAAACCATTTTTTAAAAATTGTTTGACTTTTTTAAAGATATTTTGACGAAAATATGCATTTTTAACCCTATTTTAAACCCCCAAAAATTTTCCCGAAAAAAAATATAAATAGATAATTTTATAAGCCCTAAAATGATATATCACACTCCTTGCCTCCATTGTGACCCCCAAACATATAAAATATATACCAAAAAGTTACTTCCCAGACAGCACATGATATCTTAAAGACGTCTTTTTTAGATCTTAATTATGTCTGGACGCCTAAAGACATAAAAAGGATATCTTATGGACTTCTTTTTAAGGATGTTTAAAAGATATCTGATTATGATGTCTATAAGATGTCTTTTAAGTATCGGTACAAGACGTCTTAACTTCGATACTCATCGCTAAAAATAAATTAACCACAATCAAGTATTAAAAAAATTACCATTTTCTTAAAGATCTTTTTTTGAAAAACGAAAAAATTTTTAAAAAATTCAAAAAAGAAATTTTCAAAAAAAAAACTGAAAAAAAAAAATAAAAAAAAATAAAGAAAAAATACATTTTTTTAAGATCTTTTTTTGACAAACAACTTACCTCTCATTCTAATTCTTATTACGCTTTTTATATCAATACGACCGTACCTAGCAACGAAAATGGGAGGGGGTATTATGTTGTAAAGTCGCCTGCGCAAGGCGCCAGTAAGGCGTCTTTAAAAAGATGTCTTAAAGACGTTACCTTTTGTAACATACGACGTCGTTAAGACGTCTTTAAGATGCATATACGGCGAAAACCGACGTTTTTAAGACGTCTTGAATGACGAGCTACGACATCTTTAAGATCTCTTTAAGTCATCTTTGTGCTGTCTGGGTTGGGTTATGTAATTTAGGTGTTCCAAATTTCAAGTTAAGCCGTTCAAAAGATAAAGGAGGGGCGCACTTTTGACACGGTCTCCCAGACAGCACAAAAATGACTTAAAGAGATCTAAAAGATGTCGTAGCTCGTCATTTAAGACGTCTTAGGAACGCCGGTTTTCGCCGTATATGCATCTTAAATACGTCTTAACAACGTCGTATGTTACAAAAGGTAACGTATTTAAGACATCTTTTTTAAGACGCCTTGCACAGGTGACTTTACAACCTAATACTCCCTCCCATTTACGGTCGTATTGATATAAAAAGCGTAATAAGAATTAGAATGAGAGGTAATTTGTTTGTCAAAAAAAGATCTTAAAAAAATGTGTTTTTTTTTTATTTTCTTTTTTTAAATTTTCTTTTAATTTTTTCGTTTTTCGTAAAAAGAAAATGAAATTTTTTTTCAAAAAAAGATCTTAAAAAAAATAGTATTTTTTTTAATAGTTGATTGTGGTTAATTTATTTTTAGCGATGAGTATCGAAGTTAATACGTCTCATACCGATACTTAAAAGACATCTTAAAGACATCATAATCAGATACCTTTTAAACATCCTAAAAAGAAGTCCATAAGGTATCCTTTTTATGTCTTTAGGCGTCCAGACATAATTAAGATCTAAAAAAGACGTCTTTAAGATATCATGTGCTGTCTGGGCTTTATATGTTTCAAAATAAGATCCCAAAAAAATTAAAAATATATACCTAAAAAGCTTATAAGCCATTATTTAAAATCCCGCTATAAATAGAAAGATGTATACTGTTGGACTTTTGTTGGCCAAAAAATTACCGCATTATCGCATTCTGTCTCTATCCCCATTTTTACAGAAAATTGGTTTTTCGTTCTGAAAACACTAGATGGTGCTAATTGAATGTTAACTTAGGAATCCTGTAATTTTACTTGTATATCAATTTGATAGATGACGCTAGCTGTACGTTTACCAAAACTTAACCTCACTTTTTTTTTGCTAGAACTGCTTTGAAATAGTTCTTTCGGTTTAATATATTTTTTCTTTAGTAATATGTTCCCAAATAGTACTCAGAGTAAATACTGGATATTCGATAGTGAAGATGAGCTGAATAAATTAAGAGAAAAGGCGAATTTAAGGCATATTAATAAATATGGAAGGCACATAAATGTAAGCAGTTTTTTAGATTTATTTTTGTAAGCTAAAGCCTGTTTTTAGGATGCAGATAAATATAATTATTTCCTCACACCAGAAGAAGAAAAAACTATGGTTAAAAATTATGAATTGAGGTTGAGAGATTTTTGTAAGCGGTTTCAACCTCCAATGCTTCGTTGTGTTATAGGAACTGCTTTTCATTATTTTAAACGGTTTTATATTCATAATTCAGTTATGAATTATCACCCCAAAGAAATAATGTAAGTGGTATATTAATTTAATAGCTATTTTAATTATTTTTTCCGAGGACGAGACCTCAAGATCTATTCAGTATCCAGTACTGAGTATCAATACACTTATTTATTTGATGTTTAAATATGTACATTCAAAAATTTTAGTGTTGTATATTCACTAAAAATACTATTTGCAGATATGCCAAATAATCATCTCATAACTTTTTGTTTTAAATATTTTAGGGTTACTTGTATATATTTAGCTTGTAAGGTTGAAGAATTTAACGTGTCTATTCAGCAATTTGTTGCCAATATAAAAGGGGATAGAGATAAAGCTACAGATATTATTTTAAATAACGAATTACTTTTAATGGAACAATTACATTTTCATTTGTGCATACATAATCCATTTCGGCCAGTGGAAGGATTGCTTATTGACATAAAGGTACTTACTGTCTTACTTATTATTGATTATTATAATTAGTAATTATTAATTATAGCCAATAATTTATTGAATGGTTTGGGTCAAATCTGAAAATAAAAAAAAAATTGAATTGACTTTTTTCTTGGAGAAAAGTTTAATAGGGTTAATATTTATAAATATAATATTATTTTAGACCAGAAGTTCTCTAAATGATCCTGAGAGATTAAGGCATGGTACTGAACATTTTCTTGAGAGGGCATTACTAACAGACTGTATTTTATTGTATTCACCTAGTCAATTGGCATTGGCTGCTGTTTTGCATGCAGCATCCAAAATACATGAGAATCTGGATTCCTATGTAACAGAAACACTGTTTGGTGAAGATGGTAGAGAAAAATTGGCCGAGTTAATAGATTCTGTAAGAGGTTAGTGTTAAATACTATTTTTTTTTGTAAATGAGTGGCGATTTTTTAAAATTTTTATTTAAAATTTTCCTTATCCCTGAAGTAACTTCAGTGGCTTTAGCAACAAGTTTTACTAATTGACATAGTACTTTCTGAGATATTTTATAAAAAATCTATCTTTTTGCGCCCAGGTGAGCCCTTTTGATATTTATAGGTGATATTAACAAATAAAAAGTGTGCTATTTTATTAGTAATAACCAGATAGAGAATGCTTTGATAATGTTTATGGTATATAAGTTTTTAAGTTAACATGCAACTTGGAGAAACACCTTTTGTGTAGTACCTACCCTGGTGGAAAATAATGATTGAACAACTTGACCTAACGTTGGATGAATGTGGTTTGAATGTTAGATGCCTAACGTTAGGATATAACGTTAGAATATTGTTTATCTGACGTTAAGAGTTTTAATAAACGTTAGATAAACGTGGTTCTAACGTTAGGCACCTAACGTAAGGAATTCTAACGTCAAAAACCGGGAAATTTATACCCATATAGCACAATATTCCCCGGATATCCTCTCAATGTCGCATGTCCCGGGACATTAGTGGTATATCCCAAGAATGTCCCGAAAGGTATGTCCTGATGATATACTGCCCGTATATCCCAAGGATATACGGTATGTCCTTCGTACATCCCAGGGACGTCCCGATGGAATGTCCCGTAGATGTCCCTGGGATATCCTACGATGGCTTTCCTTCATTATTTTAAATTTACCGCGTTTTTCGTGACTTTAATGGCGGTTGTTATTGTCGGTCTGTCTGTTTTTTTTTCCACAGTTATTATTAAATATTTATATTGTGTTTTCCTCTGTTGGACAATTTCGTGAGTATTACCCCTCCCTGAGGGAAAAAGGAAATATATTTCGTAGATAACTAATTATGTACAAAGATCCCTGACAAAAGTGGCTATCAAATAGTATTGCTACAGGTGTACAATGTACACTGTACAATGTACAGTGTACACTATACATAATTAGTAGCTATCTTTAGGACAGGCGTACAGTATATCCTCAAGACATACCTTCGGGATATTCTTGGGATATACGGTTCGGAAGTCGCTCGGCTTTCCGTTTAGTAACGAAGTATATCCTGAGGATGTCCTACGGATATCTACTGACGAAATGGTATATCCTGGGGATGTCGGAAATCCTGAAACGGATATTCTCTTAATATAGCACAAGTTTAATAATAAACGTTTATTATTAAACTTGTGCTATACGGGTACATTAAAAATGCGTTAGAAAAAACTTTTATCTAACATTAATTTTCTACTTTGGTAATCGTAAAAATATCGCTTTATAGCAGTAAGATCCATGGTAAAAATGACAGATACACCAGTGGACAAGAATCAACAAAAATTGCTAGATAGAAAATTGGAAAAATGTAGGAACCCAGAATTTAACCCCGATAGTGAAATGTAAGTATCCTCATTTTTGAAGCAACGAAGTATAAAAATCGCCGTTTGTCCCAAAAAAATCCAAAAGTTTCCAAAATGATATTCTCTATAAAAAACTTGTTTAAATTTTTTTTCTAACTTTAGTTTTTGAGAAAACCAGGAAATGGTCAAAATTGTCCGATACCTTGATTTTAAGGTACACGTTTGGAGTTTTTTGCAAATATCTTCTACATGGCCAACTAACTGAAAAAACAAGTTATTATAAAAAAGAAAGCTTATACCTTAAAATCAAGGTATTGGCACAAGTTTTGACCATTTTGTCATTTTCTCAAGAACTAACTAAGTTAGAAAGAAGTTTTAGCAAAATATTTTGTAGAAAATTTTATAAGTTTTCTTTTTTGTAATAATTTATTTAAAAAAAAATTGACTTTTTAGAAATAATTTGCAAAAAACTGCAAAATTGTACTTTCATCAGGAAGGTCTAGACTACACCTACACCAATTTTCAAGACTTTTGCATTTTTTTGAGACAAATAACGTTCGTTGCTTGGGCTATATCTGTAGTTATCCGCGATAAATTATTTATAAACCACCCTGTATGCTAGTGCCTAAAATATTGGATGCACATTTGGCATATTGGTCACACATGTTCCATTTTATACTGATTACCTATAGGTATATCTATAGATATATTTTTATTTATAGATACAAAAAAAGGCTGCAAGCTATGTTGGATGATGACGATGATTTATATCACACCATTACTACAAGAAACGATTCCATGGACAATTCCGCGCTGAATATGTCTGTAGCATCTCCAGAAAGGTCCTAATATTATAATAAAACTATACATATATTATTTAAATTGAAATTTTTTTATTAATAAACGCAATAGATACTTTACGTTTTTTTACGTTTATTTTCCTTCAAGTATTTCTTGAGTAGAAACTTCTTTATTTCGTATCTAGGTAAAATCAATTGGATTCATTTGTAGTGTTTCAATCCCTAGTGAATTTTTTTGGCTGAATAAAATATTTTTACAATAACTTCGTTTATATGTAGCGTTAACTACCGGTATTTATAATTCCGACAGCAGTCTATCTCTTTCTTTCAAGTTGTTTTAGAGAAAGAGAGAATGATAGAGAAGTTATAAATACCGATAGCTAGCGCTATGTGTCCAAACGTAGTCAATGTTAGGTTTTTATTAAAAATATTTTTTTTGATTTGAAATGTTGCGCTTACTCACGTTATGGTTTGAAGGCTAACATAAATAAAACATAAATACAACCTAATGTTAGAATCCCGTCCATTATACAGGTTGATGAGGTTGATTACGAACTATAGTTCGGCTTGCAAGTAATATATTTTTAAACGCTCGTTCTATATAAAAATGGTTCTACCGCTTATGCTACCCTATAAAAAAATTCAAATTGAAACGCATTGAAACACATAGAGACGATTCCAAATACGTATTGAAAAGTAATGCGTATTTGGAATCGTCCGAATATGTTTTAATACGTTTCAATACGACATTTTTTATAGGGTACTCTTACAAGCAACCCCTAATATTTTCTAGGGACGTAATTTATTTTAATTGATGTTATCAGTGGTAACTTATTTTAGACCCTAATAGATATCAACCAGCGATATAAGTAAACAAAATCTTAGGACGTAAAAAGATAAAAAATAAAACTAAGCCCTCCATGTAAATGCAACAATATGGGGTTGCTGCGGTCGATACGGATACGCTCGAAACCGTGCCGCAAGCAAGTATTGTCGTGTTCGGCATTCGTGTTTTGGACGTCGTGGCGTCAGCGTCTTGCCGACAGACACTTGCGCCTCGTCCTGAAAAGCGTATGCGAGCTTTTCGTCGGTTTTCGCGCACTCTTCGTTTTCGCGCATTTGTGATACCTCGGGCGCCAAAGGACCTTGTATCAATGTAAGATATTTTTTATCATCCTTTTTCTAGATGTTCTTTCTTGGGATCTAATGTTTTATACAGTACTTATTTGCCATTTAGAATTTTTAAAAATACGACGGAGTTTCGTGTTCGTCCAAAAATTTTCTAAATGTTTTTTTTTTTATTTAATGACGTTTTAAGAGATTTATCGATTTCGAGCAAAAAAAAATGTTAGTTTGCAGACGTCTGCTAAGACGGCTGTAAACAGGGATCAGGGGATATTCCCCCCAGTCCAGGGCCTGAATATAATGGCAAGTCATTATTCTGCTGTCCTAATCAAAAAGGTCGTATCTAAAAATGTTACGACCTTCTTGCTTAACACGGCAGTATTTTACATTTTATAGGGGACCCAGGCGTCGTTCCCCGGGTCCAGATTTTCTCCCGACGCCCTATGATAGGATAAAATGTAATCGTACTTTTTCTAGATTTTTAGGAGCTAATATTTTATGATATAAAACAATACTTATTTGCTTTCACTTATTTTTTTTAACACAGGAACTTTTCCCTTATCAAAAACAAAAAAATTACCGGACTTGTATTTGCAAAAAAAATAACTTTTTATATTTAAAATAGTGTTCTTCTACGGAAAAGAGAGAGCAAAACATTATAGTAAAAAAAACTCAACTTTTGATATTTAAAATAGTGCTAAAAACAATTGTTTCTGTAAAAATGTTGGATTAAAGTTTTTTGTTTTGCTAATTTTCACGTTTTATGGCAAAAAATTTATAAAAAAATTATATACATTTTTATCAATAAGACGGCCTTTTAAAATACGGGAAAGCCTCGTATTATTGATCAAAGATAAGATAAAATGTTTAGGCAAGTTTTTGTTTCATTTTTGCAGTATACTGCAAACATGGACTATACCAGCTTTAACTGTAGTATTTCTATTTTATTTTATACGATAAAAATTGGGGAAAAGCAAATGAATAGCTAACATTTTGGTACTACAACGTAAAACATGTAACTAAGGCCTTAAGGGTTACATAACATAAATCACGTCTAACTCGAGATGTCTGTTGGAGTTAACTCGAGCTACGTGCATTTTCGTCTACATCATGATAGTATTAAAGATAAAATATTTAGGCAAATTTTTGTTCCATGTTTGCAGTATACTACAAACATGGACTATACCAGCTTTAACTGTAGTATTTCTATTTTTTTTGTCCGAGAAAAATTGAGGAAAAGCAAAAGAATAGCAAATATTTTGCCACTACAACGTAAAACATATAACTGAGAAGGCCTTAAGGGTTACATAACATAAATCACGTCTGACTCAAGATGTTTGTTGGAGTTAACTCGAGCTACGTGCATTTTCGTCTACTTCATAATAGTTGTCACCAGAGACCCGATTAAGTATATTCTGGAAAATATATGAAATATGGTATCTGATTTTTTTTTAATTCTCAACACAAAATATTTAGCGCCGCAGGCAAAAATTTTTAGAAATCCTAAGGTATCGTATTTTCCAAAATTTCATATTCAATTATTTAATAAATATTGTGATATCAGACTTTTGGAAATCAAGTTAAGCGCCGAATAAATCAAAAGTTTGCCGAATGAAAAAAATTCTCGCCTTCTAAAAAAAGCTTTGACACTTTCTGCCAAAAACAAAAAACACCCATCCCAAATTTTAATGAATAAAAAAAAGATTCTCACCCAAAAAAAAAACTTTGTTCCTGACGGCCTTTACAAAAAAAAACAAAAATTTGCCGAATGAATCAAAAAATTGCCGAATGGAAAAACTTTGGGGGGTGTCATCCCTCCCCCTCCAATACCCCCCTTATTGTCGGCCCTGATTATGGTTCCGCATGCAAAAACTTTAATAAATTATAAATTTTCAAAGCAAATTTTAATTATTTATAAAATATTTTAAATACAAGTTTCTCATAGATTTGCGTTTTGTACCCATATTCAGCGCCGCAAGTAATTTTTTTTAGAAATTTGGAATTGTATAAAACAAAATAATAATTTATATGAATAAAATAAAATAGCTCCGGGGCTCCGCCCCCCTATACGATTTAAGTTTTAACTAGTGAAAAAAGCAAAAATTAAATTCTGTGCCAAATTTCAGCATATAAAGAGGGTCCGCTCCACGTGAAAAAAAAAATGAATAAAGTACATAATTAAAAAAAAAACGTATTTTTTCTCGAAATTTAAATCTCGATTCTCGTAAAACCCTACTGGATACTGGATATTGATTTCTATATATATATTAATAGTTAATATTGTAAAGAAAAATCAACCATTAAATGTTATAATTATTTCATTAACTCTTGCTATATAGGATATATTTATCATTCATTGAAATATTTATTATACTCGGGTACCCTTTATGCAAAATATTAATAGAATTTATTAATAGAATAATTTTTAATCAATAATATTTTGACTTTACATAATAGATTATTGTATACACTTGATTCATTTTATAAATTATATTTTATTGTAGGTAGGGGAGGTGGGGCTGCCATTATAATTTATAATTAATTATAATAATTTTGTATGTAAAATTAACTGTAGAATTATCACTTCCGGTTATTCTAGCAAATTTTTTGACTAAATACTTCTACTTTAGTAGGTATGTATTTAATTGAATATATACAATTTGGGGTTATTTGTGATAAATACTCGGAAATGAAGCAAATAAAAACTTTATTGCATTACATAATCATGCCAACGTTTCACCTAATATTTAGGCTTCTTCAAGGCTAAGAAGACATAAAAATTATAAATTTTTTTGGACATAACTAAGACATTATAAACTGATTTTTTTGGAAAAAAAATGTATCATATATAAACAAAAATAAAAGAAATTAATAAATTAAAAACTTACCTAAATTATTAAATATGCATTAAAACAAACAAAAACATTACATCAACAAACAAAATACACTGGACAGTAGGTATCATGGTACTATTATTTTGCCTGGACTCTAGAAAATAACTCCCGAATCTGTAGTTATTTTTTATCCTCTTTTGGGACACCTTTTGTAAATATAGTGGCGACTTAAAGGCGAATTACTCTACATAGAAGGATACCTTTGCATTAAAACTTTAGGTATAAGTATTAAAACTTCCTTATAGTGTGGTTATAAAATGATCTTAAAGTTCTCTTATCTACTTTAGATCCTTAAATTCGGCAAACTATTGAGGTAATTAAGGAATAATGTTTAGCAGGAGTTAACTCTTGTTAAATATTATTCCTAAATTAAGTCAAAAATATCTCACACAGTAATGTATAAGGATGTTCGTATAAAGTTCTAAGAAGAAAATAACATATAACAATAAATTCTTAAAAATTTAATCTCCTAGAACATTTGAGCTAGTACAAAAAAAGCATGCTATCAGGTTAGGGGTTAGTATTAGAGGGAAGGATATTTTGTGACAAAATAATAGTTGAAATCAAAAACAAAAAAACATCAAGAATACCTATTTGAATTTCTCGTTAAATTCTTAATTAAAATATATTATACATATATTATACATATATTATACATATATTATACATATATTATACATATATTATAAATTAAAGGAAATTTTACAAATGATTTTTATTTTTGTAATTCATCCAGTCACAGTCTACTGTGTACTGTCCGTGCAACGTACGAGATTCTATCTTTTTGTTTGCTATGTAAAAAGACGTTATCAAACCATGCATGTAACCACTAGCTTTGTGGCCTGGCGTGCAGAGATTAGTCATGAATCGAAAAACTCCGCTGTGTTTATAGTCTTCGTGTGGGTGTTTCAATGAATGAATATAATAGCTAGTAAGTAGTAAAAGAAAACAATTTTTTAAAAAAAAGACCTAACATTTTTAGCTATGTATACATAAAACAAGACTTTCTATTGTAAAAGGGGTGTTTTGACACATGATCCGCCATTGTTTTACTAAATATACGCAATTCATCTAATATAATGTAAATGTCTCAAATAATTGATGCGTGAAAATTTGTCATTCTTTAAAAAGGGTAACAAAATTATCCGATCAATTTTAGTCGTCTATGTATTAGGGGAAGTCGGGGTTAACTGGGCCGCTTTTTTTCATATCGAGTTTTTGAAAACCTGTAAGCAATTTTCAAATATTTTCTATAGCAAAAGGTAGATTAATACTATAGTTAGAACATATTAATACTTCAGACAAATGTTATTTATATAAAAAAAGTTATTAACGATAAACCAGTTGACCCCGCTAGACCAGTTAACCCCAATGATGCAGGGTTAACTGGTCCACTAACAAAAATGTTTTGTATTGTAATTATTGTGAATAAAAACGATTTTAAATCAAATAAAATTTAATTCTAACATAAAAATAGACAACATAATATGTTAAATATTGGATATATGTGAGGGTTGACTGGTCCGGGGTTAACTGGACATGGCCCAGTTAACCCCGAACTAATTAATATTGACATAAGTGGTCCATTTAACCCCCAAACCAGTTAACCCTGAGTGACACCACTGAATAAAATCATAAAATTTTATTACTTAATAAGATATTAGAAGGCGGAAATTATGCAGAATAATTAATAAAATACTCAGTATATTGGGTAAAATATTAGTCTAGATCCTCCTATTAATAAAAAAGTATTAATAAAAAAATAAAAGTTAAGGTAAATACCCACTTTTCATCAAAAAAAATTAACTTTCTTTACTACAACTTACACGTGGACAACACGGTCCGTTATAATACTTTAAACAATACTCTAAATATCACTAGAATTTGCCCTAAGGCGCCAATACTAATAAAAAAAGTTGATAAAATCCAGGTGGACTAGTTAACCCTGACTTCCCCTATACATAGATATAATATCTATAGGTAAGGCGGCTTAAACCTTATGGCAAGTAATTTATCTTATACATAAACAAATTTATTTAAACCTGATAAATTTAAATTTATAAATTACGTTATAAAACGGATAACATTTCTAGACGAGAGGTAATGGTTTGTGCCAAAAACATTAGTTTTTACCCTTTATCCTAAACCAACGTTCACCGTATTTCACGTGATGCAACCCACAAAAATTCTGAATCGTTTGGTGAAATAATTTTTAAAATCGAATATTTCATTCAAAAGTTATAAGGTTTATAAGTTCTAAATAACAATAATTTATTTTAAATGATTTAAAAAGGGCGTATTCTGTCCCACCTTTGGCATCCTAAGTAACATAATAGTTATAAAGTATCTCTTACCGCTCTCTCGCAGCAATATCACTGCAATTTGCTGTAAAAAAGCGGTAATAGATATCTTATAGCTACTGAGTTACTTGGGATGTGTTTTAACTCGATTCTGCCGATCATTATTTATAAGTAAATTAGTATTGTTTTTAGTTATTTACAAAATTAAAAGAAGAAAATTATTGCTCAAATGTTCTTCTTATAAAACTTATTATTTACCCATATTTTCTAAATTGAATAATTATAATTATATAATAGTAATTATATACCAAGGTAGAGAAGACATTTTTTATAGCCGAGCGTATTAAATTCCAAGCTGCGTAGCCGCAAGGGATTTAAGAGTGCGAGGCTATAATAGTCTTCTCTACCATGGTTTATATATTAGTTTTTTTCACTACTAGCACTATTTAACTATTCTTATTTAAATAATAAAATAAATTATTAACAGAAATGATATTTCTTGAAATTTTCATAAAAATCAAGTAGCCTTGATCAATGACATTTGCTCAAATAAATACTTTAAACTGACGTTTAAAAATTTAGCTATTTAGCTTTACTACTTAGCTAATTATTGATTGTATTAATTGGTAATAATTATAATTCATTATATTTAATAAATAAAAAGTTATTTAAAGCTATTTTCTTGGGTTTAATTATTAAAAATTGCACAAAGAACTGAAACTTCTAAAGTGACAGAAATCAATTGTTTATAAAATTTACTCCTACTAGGAGAGAAAAAATTATTATTGCTATAGGTGAAGAAAATGGATGACACAGTCTGAAAACATGATAAATAATGGTATGTTCTAAAGCTAGTAGTGAAAAAAATATATTTAAATACACTATCCCCTTTCCACTTAAATAAATGTCTTTCCTTGCCCCCTGCCTCCATTATGCCCCCTAAACATATCAAATATATACCATTTTGTGCCCCCATTAAACTCCTATAACTTTTTTTTAACCCCTTAGCGCACTTGTCCGAGTTAACTCGTGGACAGTAGGTTGGCTCTTAACTCGGGCACACTTATATTGTAGAAAATAAAGTTTTTAATTTTTTTTTCAGCATTATTTATTATAATAATAATTGCCCTTCAGTGTAGACTAAAAATTAAGAAAAAAAAAATGGTGAAAAATTAACCACTTTTCTGAAAGAAAGTGGCGAGGGTGGTAAGGGATTAAAACTTTTTTTATATATCTAGCAGTTCTTAAAATAAAAAGAATTGTCGTGATAAAAAGACCACCCTGTATAACACAGACATTTTTGAATAAATATATCGCCTTGTAAATTCCGAAACATCGTATGTGAAAAATGACCACTTGACAGGTTAACAATTTATCCTTTTTTAAACAATTAATAAGGTATTTATTAATAACATATAAACAAGAATAAGTTCTTATTCATATAAATTAGTCAATTATTAAATTAATACCTTACTAATTCCATAAAAAACAATAATTTGTAGTCTCTGGCAAGTTCCCATTTTTCAGATACGATGTTTCGGAATTTACAAGGAGATATCTAAAAATCTGGCGATTGATGAGTTCTCTACTCGAGAAGATTTCACTTTATTAATGGATTCTTCTGCTATATTTTCATTCTTTTGATAAAAGAATTTTTTTATGTTATGTTTACAAAATTCAAATGTTTGACTAATCACTTCTGGGTCTGCAGCTGCAGGAAAAACATGTTTGAAGAGAAAGACTTTCATAGGGGCTGAAATGCCATTTGGACTTTTTCAGGATGAACAAAAATTTTATTTTTTTGCTGAACCGAAATTTTGACACAGGTTTGTATTTATTTAAAAATCGATAGTAGTTTGGTATTATTAAATAAAACAAAACAAAAAAATTACCAAAAAAAATGACGCATAGGTTCACAGTGATCCGCACATATGAGCGCGCATATGTTGTACATACGAGTCAAATGTGTGATAAAAAATGCGCTCACTTTTGACTTTTTTAACCAGAAAAAAATCTAGGGGGCTCAGCCCCCAGGGTGGTACCCTCCAAAAATAAGCTTTGTCCCTGACGGTTAAAGCCAAAACTTGGCGCCCCTACAAAAAAAATTGGCACCCAAACAAATACATTCAGGAAAAAAAGCTTTGTTCCTAACGGTTTCCACTAAACTTGGCACCCCTACAAAAAAATTGGAGCCCCAAAAGTTACCTTCAAGAAAAAAGCTTTATCCCTGACGGTTTCTAATAAACTTGCCGCCCCTGCATAAAAACAAAAAAAATAGCGCCCCGAAAATTACCCTCAAGAGAAAAAGCATTGTCCCTGACGGTTTCTACCAAAGGTAGATGACTTAAAACTTTAAAAATACCAGGGTGGCACAGCGAAAACACCAGGGGGGCTCAAACCAAAGCTAGGGGGGGCTTAGCCCCCCTGCCCCCTAGTTACGACCCTAACTTCATAATAAATTAATTTTGTTACATATCTGGGTTTCAACTCCTAATCCCTAAGCGAAAATTGTCAAAAGCATTTAAAAAATACGATTTTTTTTGGGTTTTAACAAAGCAAAATTTTGTTAATTTTTATACTAAAACTTAGTATACATATAGAATATAGTCTTTACCCTAAGTGTACAGACTATATTCTGAAAATGTCATTTGAGGAAAAGCTTAATTTTTTGCTTTATAATTTCAAAGTTTTTCCGGTTAACCGGAATAACTATTTCCCCATAAAAAGAATTGGATCAAGCAATAATTTTTATTTTTGGACTTTTTACTAACATTCGATTCCTAAATAGGGATTTTTAAGATAGCGAGCATTTTAGTTAAAATCAATTTGAACCCACCGTTGCTAAGATGCCATAACGCTTCCTCGTGAGGCAGTGGTAAATATACTAGTACTCCAAAACTTTTTATTTTTTTTGTGAGATATTTGCTAATTAGCAAATGTCTTTTGATTAATCAAAATGATTTTTATATTCCAGGGGCAGCAAAAAGTCCAACTTTTTTGTTTTGAACCACCCTACTGTGTAAGCTTATGAAAGTTGTACTCTTCATTTGTTTGGAAGCTTAACTTATTTACAATAATAAACAGAACTTTTCAACTTGACTTTCTCAGACATGATAAATGGTTTTGCTGTTGTTCTGAGAATGGAGAAAATTCCTCTTGAGCGTGAATAATGTATAAGAGTTTTTCTATTTAAATGTTATTGATGTTTACAACCCCTCTTTGAGATTTGCGGCGGAAATATTTTTTTTAATGAAAGTATTCCGTATAAAAAACGAAAATTTAAATTCTTACGCAATGTGTAATAACGCGTGATAGGATTGGTATCGTGCGTAACTTTTTCATACATTCGTAATTTCTTATTTGGGTGTATAACAAAAATTAGATGTATAACATCTAATTTTTTTATACACGCAAATAAGAAATTACGAATGCATGAAAAAGTTATTCACGATGCCGTGACTTTGGCAACATGACGCACACTGTAAGTAGTTGCTAATTTACATAATAAAAAGGAGTGCAGAAACTGACATAATGCCTGAGGCATTTACAATAATGGTCATGGAAAACTATTAATATTTTTTATCTATCTACTACACTGAAAGAAATTACATTGAAAAGGTGTAAAAAAATACACTATATAAATGTGTAAATTTTACACCTTTATATAAATGTACATCAACATTGATGTGACACTACACACGTGAGGTGATTTTCTCCTAGAGTGTGTATTTTTACATTCATACCTTCTGCAACAATACATTCGGAGCTCAAGAAAGTGTATTTTTATAAACATACCTTTAGCAACAATACACCCGAAGTGTAAAAATCACACTTCTGATGTACAAGCCAGCCAATCGCGGGCGTTAAGCTAGTCACGTGACTCGAGAAGCCAGAATTCCTGCTTCATCGAGTCTGGTGGCTGTCGACCATTATAATTGTTTACGTTTGTAAGAGCGTACGTATAATTTTGTGTGTGCTAGATTTTTCAAAGAAATAATTGGTAAGTGTTGATTAAAAGTAAATATTTAAAAAGTGTGATTATTCCTATCCTATCCTTAAAACATACATTTTATAAGATTTTACTTATTTAGGCGGTAACACTGGCCTGCAAATTTTGAGTTGTTAAGACTTGTGTATGTTTTCTGTTTCTATTTTATATTGGTACTTTTTGTAGCGCTGATTACGAATATACGTTTTATTTTTCTGTTGCGTAGTTTTTCCATAAAACACTATTCATAAATAGAAAAATAACAAAATGGCTATTCTATTTTTTTTTAATAAATTGAAGGGTTTTAGGTAAAAACGCTTCGAGTGTAAATTCACATCAGCAGCAGCTGCAAGTAAATTACCCATGCACGTGGATGTAAAAATTTATCTCAGTGTAACGTCAGATATGTTTAAAAAAAATTCCCGCAAGATTATTTCTGAAGAAAATTTGTCCTGTTTTTAAAGTTGAAATGGTTTGCTTCTGGGAATGGCCAATGACCATTGGTCATATAGGCTTACAGATTTCTTTAAGAGTTGTTTTTTTATTAATTTTTGTTTTTGTTTTAATCAAATTCTTCTTAATCCAATTTTTGCCCCATTTCGTGGTACAAAATTCCAAAGTTGTGTTTATATAACAAACCATTTTACTGTTTTGTAGATACATCCTTTTGATGGATTGGTTTAAAATCGATAGCTTCCACGTTTCCAATTGAATTCGAAATTAATTATAATTGCTTTATTTAAAAATTTAAGATCCTAACATTTTTTATCCGTTCTAAGACAGTTTTAGACAATTAATTTTTACGCTCCATAATTTATTATTTTTTATTGAAAATACCAGGATCATCTGAAACTTTGTCAAAGTCATAGACTACGTTTACACGATAACCCAGAAAATCAAAAGACGTATTTTTGACGTTCATTATTTGGCACTAATTAACTTATATGACGTCTTGCTATCGTCCCAAAGTGTATACGTCACCGCCCTTAACATTACTGACGTTATAATAACGTCAGAAATATTACGTTAGAATAACGTGTTCAACATTATATATCTCTCCAATTAATTCGTTATTTATGGTATGAAAGAGGAAACTAGGATTTTGCCTATGAGAAAATTAACCCACAAGATTTGAGGCGAAGTGGGTTAATTTTAGAGAGGGCAATATTGTCATTACTCCCTCCAGCTATCTGATAGGTCAAAGGAATTTTCCACAGGCATAGAAAATCGATACTAATCCGATGATGTACATAAAATTAGCAGGCTAACTATAGTCGCTATAGCGACTGTACAGTACTGTTCAGATTAAATTGACTTCCCAGCGACGTAGAATTTTAATGACTTCAAGATTTGACCAAAAACTGACGTCTTGACGACGTCTGATATGT
Organism: Brachypterus glaber; assembly: GCA_958510825.1. Taxonomy (NCBI): domain Eukaryota; kingdom Metazoa; phylum Arthropoda; class Insecta; order Coleoptera; family Kateretidae; genus Brachypterus; species Brachypterus glaber. Next base: position 36,301,520 of record OY294049.1, read on the forward strand.
GTCGTATGTATGACGTTACAAATATGACCTAAAACTGATGTCGATAGTACGTCGGGGACGTCATTTGGTTTCATGGGAAACAACTACTCTAGTTATACTTAAATACAATATTTCTTGATATCCATAAAATCCAGAGCATGTACAATGTACACTGTACATATACAATAAATCAAAATTTACCAATTTTTTAGAGAGGATGGGGAGGCTTCCCCCCCTCTTCGGTACCCCCTGTAATTAAGGGAGGACCCTCTAAATCTAACCTTAACCGGGTTAAGGTTAAGTTAACCCTAACATAGTTATTAATTGAGGTCGCTCGTAAGATTTTAAATATAGGTACACTCAACTCTCGAGAGGTGATCTCGATCGAGATCCCTCCTCATTCATTTTCTTTTTAAACCTTAAGTTAAATTATTTTTCAAGCATTTCAGCATTTCAGAAATTCATAAAAGAATTTTATAGATTTTATAAAATTTTAAATTCCATAAGGTTAAAGACAAAAATTTAAAGTAAATGTTATTACTCCCAGTTTACGTGACGAAAATCAGATCCAAGGGGATATATCCCACACATATATGTGTAAAGATCTTTCCTAAATTAACATATAGAGGGTACAAAATAAGTACAGTTAATATCCATAAGCTATTTGGGTCGTTTTTACCGTACCCTTGTATGGTAAGCTAGACCTTAATCGCTTATTGCTTTCTATACCTTCGTATATTTTATAGTCCAAAAAGTTTGTCTTTAATTACTGCTGAATTTAGCAAAAGCTTATTAGGATTTTTTATATTTATATGTTTTACGTCTGCTTTTAATTTAATTTTTTCATTTAATTATTTCAATTGGACGGCTTTTTGCAGAAAGAAACCATCCCAAAAATTTTCAAATCTGAAATTTAAATAAGCTATAATCGTTCCTGCAAAAAAGACCCAAGTACCACCGCCATCCATTACCAAGTAAACAAATTGGGCTACCCCAAAAAATGTGTTTGACTTATTATTATAACTTTTTTTTGGGGTTGGTTCCCTTCTGTAAAAAGCCATCCAATTAATGCAATTAATCAATACATTAATTCAAGAAGGCAACAATTTAATAAAAGCTTTCACTGGCTCAAAATTATTATTTTTTTCCAGTTTATAGTTTTTCACTGTACATTTCCATTTTTTATTATAATTATGTCATTCTTATTCAGAATAAAATCTCACTCAGATGGAAAGATCTTGTAAAATCAAATTCAGAGTTATCTGGACTACGTTATTACAAATGCACGAGATATCCAGTGGACATCTATTTTTTATCCTCCTTAAAGAATATCCACTGGATATCCATTAGAGATCCATCATGGATATCTGTGAATCTAACTCTATACATATTTTACAGTGTTACTTTGCCGTTACTTAAAATGGTATTTTTAAAAGCATTTCCATTATCCTAAATGTTTAAGACACTTTAAATTGATATCTTAGCTGTTAAACAGAAGAATGTAAGCAAAATTGGATTGTAAATTTCTGTCGTATTTATGCTGTGGCAGTTTAGGCTTAAATCTCACACTGGGGCAATTTATCTTAAATATAGAAACCTTTTTTCGCTTAGTTATTCTTATATTTTTTATTATCCTCCGTGTTTCTTTTGAATAAAAACATTTTTCGAGAGAGATATTAGGGATCGTCTTTAAGGATGTAATAAGTTACTGTTTTCACTGCTTATCTGAAAAAGGTTTTAATAAATGTTAGAGAAGATAATTTTTCAAATGCAAAATATTAATAATATACGTCTGAAGCATTATAATGCTTCAATTTTAACTTTAATCCTTTATAAACACAGCTATTATCTCTAGGAATAAAAAAGTTATAGTGGCGAGCCACCTTTGAAAAACACAGTATAGATTATTTAGTAATAATTAAGTTCGATGTGAAAGGCTCTATTATTATATTATTTTGGGATTTATATAATTTTACAGTGGCTATAAAATGGCTGATTATTTTTTTTTCACTTCCCGTTTTGCCGGAAGTTGTATAAATATGTTTTTTTTTTAATGGAATACCCTGTAATTTTTTACATTTTTAAATTGAGCCGAAAAATCTATGTATAAGTACTGATTGTTTTTTTTAACTTTTTTCGTTTTTGTTTTTATCGTAAAAAAATGAGATACACAATGTATCTTCTTTTTTACTTGCGTAATATTTAAAGTATATCATTTTGGCAATAAAATACTCTACAAATAAAGTAAACATGGACATAAAAAAAATTGGAGTTTAGGACAAAAACCCGTTTTTTTTAGTTATAATTCACTGTCACTGATGAATTTTTTATTATAATATTACTTATAATTTTTTAAGCTTAAGGAAGTAAAAACAAGGTAAATTATGTCTCGTTTTTATACGATAAAACTAGAATTTTCGATGGTTTTAAAAATTAAAAAAATTACAGGGTGTTCTATTAAAAAAAACATATTTATACTACTTCGGGCGAAACCGGAAGTGAAACAAAAAAATTAAATCCGCTATGTTATAGCCAATGTCAAATTATATAAATCACACAAGTTTCGTTTTTATTGAATAAAGATTAATCTTAATTTTGGGAGTGGACATAAATAAAACTCACCCGGTATGCATATTAGGGAATTTTTAAAAACACTTTTTTTGAATTTTAAGCATCCCCTCATGCTATGAAAAATACCATGACAAAATTCTCTGTCAAATTTTAGCTCAAAACTTTTAAATCAAGTAACACAACCAAGCCAAATTTTGTTCGTTTGAGCTGAAATTTGGAACAGATTAAATGTTTTTTATTTTGCACGATATAGTATACCAGATAAATTTCATTAAAAAAATCATGCCTTTTAAAAAAATATATAATTTTTAATTCTAAAATTAAATACAAATCTTTTTTAACTACTGATTTGATAAAATTATTAAATAACATTAATTACTTTATTTAAAAATATGTGTTTTGTTGCATTTACAATGTCGAGTCACACAAAAACATTGTTTTTAACCTTGTCCGCAGTTTAAAGCCATACAGGGTTTCATATTTGCAGTCGAAGAAAAACTATAGTCTACAACACGTATGGAATAGTCATTCCGCGCTCGCGGGACCGTCATACTCGCCTGCCGACTCGATGACAAACTTTCCTCTCACGCGGAATATTATATACTAGTTATAGAATATACTACTCATTCACCAACGTTCATTATTCCTGTGTTGTCTTTATATTATTCCATGTTGACCCGGTCACAATCCCACTATAGGATTCTATCATAGAAATTCCCTAACAGAGCTTTGAATTCATGTTCAGCAATGGTCTTTTCATAACCCAGATGTTTGGCACATAAATTTTCACACAGGAATCGGTTCAGTTTTCGACAAGTGTTTAACCACCAAAATAAATTAATCATGTAATTAAAATGAATAAGGCTTCATATGAAAATTAATTAGATATATCAACTAAAAACTACTGAAAACTAAATCTTCTTCGCTACGGCACTGGTTGTATTTTACAAAATATGACATTATCATCCATTTTACCATGGTAATTTGCTATTACGAATTATCCACAATAAAAAATTACTATGATAAAATGGGTGAAACGCAAAATAAGGCGGTATTTAGGTATTATTTCGTCAGTTCGAATAGTGGTGAATTTGACCAGTAAACACAGAGGTCTATTTTGTGTCGGAATGTCCGCCTATTTAACGTTTATTTTACGCATATTTACGTCTATACGTATAATATGAAGGGGTCAGGGGAAAAACGATCATAGTCCATTTTTGTCGAAAATTCGTTATATACACAATCTTGTATTTCGCGACCCAAGCTTTCAGGTGACTATGTCGGTTTTAAGCAAAAACAATTACAGTCGCTGTAATGAATTTAAATAGAAACGATATACAGCGTAAGAACGGTCAGAGTCCGAGCGATACCATAAAAAACAATTAAAGTCCATAGTTTCGAATCGGTAACTAAGGAAACGTATTTTTGATTGTAAATGCACTAAGCCTGTTGGGCTGCTTTATAACATAAAAAAACGATCAGAGTCCTGGACTGTGATCGATTTTATAAAGTCATATGTGTAGTTCTGTTGCATCTTTCGCTTTGAACCTCAAAGGTAATGTTGGTAGGTTATTATATTATTTTGCTGTGAAATAAGTATGTGACGAGATGAAACAATAATTGACGTTACTTTGCAACTGTAATCATACAATATGAGTCTGTAAACCTTAATTTCGCTATTCTGTGAAAAGTAGTTTTTGTGACTCTGATCGTTTTTCCCCTGACCCCTTCATATACGTTTAATAGGCGGACATTCTGACCAAAAATAGACCTTTGTGTTTACTGGGTGCCTTTTTACTGTTTGTGTAGTAGCGCCTTCGCCAAAATTTCAAATAATTTTAATTATTTTTAATTTGTGATTAATAACACTAACCAACAAAGGTTTTTACCCAAACATCTAAATAAGTAAATCAGAAGGTCTTTTAATATCTTAAATACCAATCTGGTACGAATCCGATCAGATTCTCGACATATTCCAATAGTTCACGAGCCTGTGTGATTTAGGGGGACTGGAAAGACATATTAATTTTTCGACTTCTCGGGTCCATATTTTATTTTTTCTTATGTTATATGAGCTTATGAGACATATTATTCAAGATAATGACATTAAGATTTAGGTTTTAATTATAAATTTAGTTTAGTTATTATATTTATTCACAGCGCCTGCGCTAGAATAATATACGGTAGTTTCGAATTTTCAAAAAACATTCTTGGATATAAATTTGTTTCATGAAAAAATAAGCAGGAAAAATTAATTTTATTATAAATTTTAGGATAAATTCTACCAATTTTAAAAGTAATGCCCCCAAAAACAAAAAAGTTGTGGGGTTAAACTATAAAAAAATCGAAAAAAGCTGAAAATAATTTCGATTAACATAACTTTTTTAGGAAAAATAACTTATTATTATTATAGATTAATTTTACCAATTTTGAAAGTAATCCTCCAACAACAACAAAACTTTGGGGGGTTAAAATTAAAAATAAAAAAAAAATGAAAAAACTATAATTAAAAAAAAATATTTCTTTTTTCTTTTTTTACAAAAAGAAAATAAAAAAAATTGATTTTTTTAAAGTTTTTTTTTTAATTTTTTTGTTTTTCAAAAAAAGATCCTAATTTGAAGAAAAATTGTTATATATATATATTTTTTTTTAAAGGAAATGAAAGGAAATAAAAAAAATAAAAAATGTTTTTTTTTTGAAAACATTTGGGAAAATGCAATATACAATTTACTGTGAATAATATGTAATGGAATGCGTAGCCTATCTTCACGGCTTGTTTTTCTAATATAATGTTCTTATTTTTGTTTCAGATTTATCTTATATGGCTGCTTAAATCAATTTCCCGAACAATGAAACTTCTATGCATCATATTGCACCTGGTAAGTACCTTTTAAAAATACAATGGAATCTTGATTTTCCGTAACATACAGTACAGCTAGTCGATCATAGCACTACCAAGGGCGTAGATAGGATAATACTAATAATATTTTTTCTGGATTAGAATTTAAAAAAGTAAATTTTTATAGTTTGAAGCACGGATCTGTGGCTACGGGAAATATGTTAGGAATGTGTGTGTAAGTGGAAGGCCCGATAAAAGCATGCAAGCCTTATAACGCTCTTGACGGAAAGTAGAGAGCTCGAATGATTCCTCCCCCTTACGTCGGAGACTTTCTTTCAGGCGGAGAACTATACATGTTTTAATATTTTAGTCACTATGTAGAGGTGTGAAACCAAAGCTAGAAAGTTCGACTCTAAAATTATTATTCCTGCTGAACTTACATTTTATAAATGGTTTTTATATGGAAGACATTTATTATTTTGGTAAATTTAGAGAATGGTTATACCCTACCTTGGTAGAAAAGTACATAAATCTAACTTAACATAACATTAGATTAGTGACATTTTTATGTTTAGTCTCAAACGTTATACAAAAACGTTATAAAACATATAAATCTAACCTTAAAAACTAACGTTTGACAAAAACGTTATTAAATACATAAATCTAACGTTAGTTTCCTAACTAAATTCTAACCTTTTTCTAACCTTATTCTAACTTTAATTATTTTTTAAATTTCCATTATTAATACGTAAGCTATAGTAGAAAATACTCATTTCAGGCAGCTATGTGCTTAGGTTTGATAATTATTTATTATTTCTATATGTATAAATATATATTAACAAACTAAATATAAAGTTTTTCTGAGAGGTAAACGTATTTATCGAAGTATAACAGCATATTACACGAAAAATATTTAAAAAGATGGCTATTTTATAAATAAATTTAACGAAATTATGTTTAAAAATATTATGATTGCTAAAATTCATTAAGATTTATTTATATGAATAAATTTGTCTCCAGCTGCCATTTTATGATGCAGGTAGAAATTTCCTAGTTGGCCACGCCCCCTCCTAAAGTTAGAAATTAAACGTACTTAAAACGTATTTCTAACTTAAAAATCTAACGTTAGATTAACGTTTGTAACTAACCTTTGATTCTAACGTTAAAAATCAGAACATTTGCACATATTTTATAACATACTTTTATACAGTTTTTTAACTTTAGAAAAACGCTATTCTAACGTTAAATTTCTACTAGGGAAAGCTAGAAAGTTTGACTCTAAAATTATTATTTCTGCTGAACAAATACTTACATTTTATGGTTTTTACATGGAATACATTTATTATTTTGGTAAATTTAGAGTATGGTTATAAAACCGTTAAACCCTAGTCTATTCTCAATGTTGAGACCATCGAGGGTCATAAATTTAATATGTAAGTAAGTTCAGCAATGTATAATCCGAATACCGTAACCAAATGCTTTTTTGCAGCAAAAACTAAACTAAACTAAACCAACTATTTCGATTAAAGAGCTTTCTACATAAATAATAAACCAAAACTGTTTTGTTTTATGTACTTGCTATACTCTCGACAGCACGAGTACTATTAACGATGTTTTTAAAGTCCAAAATCGTCATATATAACCACATATTAAAAAAATATATACACATTATTAAAATTATAGGTACACATTTTCGTATACACAGAATTCCAGTAATTTATGTAATTAATTTGAATGGGTACCTTACGACGCATTTTTAGACATATGTTTATAGGAACTTTTTTTCATATTTTCCTATGTAGAAACACCCCTTAAAATTAATGACATCATTTGCTGGACATCCTGTATATAGTATAATTAATCGGTCCCTCTGTCCGTCTGTCTGAATGTACGGATAGACGTACGTACCGCTTCTTGTGCGCACGATTACTCAAGATCGAAAAATCCGATCGTTATGAAATTTTCAAGAAAAATTAATTTTTATTTGAAAAATAATAAAATTATTTTTGAAAATCCCTTTAAAAACAAAAAAATTAAAGTGCGCAAATTTCCAAAAGAAAAATGAAAGAAAAGATTGGTATCAAGAATTAATTACCTACAAATTACAAATGAATTTACGAAATCGTAGGAAAATTCACTGTTCATTTAGGAAAATTTACTATTCAGTTGGCAAAATTGAGTGGTACATTTCGGAAAATGGGAAAATTGAGTGTACAGTTGGGCTTTTTTTCTCTAGTTAGGAATAAATTGGAGTACAGTTGGGAAAATTGGAGTAGTATAGCATTTTGGTCAGAGGTAAAGCTGGTTTGAGGCTGCTCTTCATGGCAAAAATTTCCGTCAGGAGCGTAAAACTCACATGAGGAAATTTTAAGTTGGGAACTATTGCTTCCGCCCCCTAATAAAATCGCTTCGGAGTACCCCTGTACCTATTATTGTATTAAATATCTTTTAACATATGTTCAGCATTTATTATTCTCAATGTAATTACTACATTTTAACTAAACCGTTTACATTAAATTTGGTGTAATTAAATTTAAACCTTGCATTGTATTCACTCCATTTAACTTTAATTCTGTATTTTAGGTTAAGTTCTGTTATACACAATTTATTTTGGAAGGGGCTATTTCTACGTCCGACGTCCATGAAGCTATTTCCATGTCCAGTATTTTTTTTGCCGATTTTTAGGGTTTTCAAAACTTTTAAGGTATATTTTTCGTCAAAATTATACATTAAAAACAGCAAATAAACGAAAAAAACAAAACAAACCAAATAATTAGGTCATGTGAGGTCGAACGTGAAAAAGGCCCCTTCGATTTGTTTTATAGGAGTGATTTGTAAAAAAACTGGTTCCCAATTTGCAGATTTCCGATAATTTATTTTGCTGTTTGGACTTTTTAACCAGTTTGACTCAATGAAAATAAATAGTTTTATCAAAACTCTATTTTGCCGGATTTTAAATATATTTTTTTTCAAAATTAAATTAAAAAAAAACAACGGGCCAGTATAAAAACATAAAAATTTTACAGTAATTACTAGTATATATGTATAAAGAAAATAACTTATAAAAATGGGCTGAATCTTTATTTATTTTTTTTATTTTCGTTAATTTTGGAGAAATTTAATAAGTAAATTGGCCATATTTATTTCGATTTTTTTATTTTAAGTTTTTGGGTATGGTCCTTATTAAAATTACCAAAGAAACCTTTTTACCAAATTTGAGCTAAATCTGAATCTTGGAAAAATGTTGAACCACCCTAATGAAGTGATTTTTTTTTCAGATTTTTCACAATTTTTTTCGTAATCAGCTGTGCAAAAAAATGTCCTTATGCATAAAAACAGACTTTTGTCACTTTTTTTCTTTGACCATTTTGAGCTAACTTCTCCTCAAAGTAAAGGTGGTGAATGTGCATTGAAAGTGCTTAAAAATACTTTTGATGGCAGATAGTATGGGCGAAGTGTAGGAAACAATGTTCTTTAAATATTTGGTTGAAAGATATTGAAAAAACATCTGTAGTTTTCAATGCGGCGCGCCGCGGCACTCAACGTGGATATTTGAACTATTTATTTATTTAAAAAGTCTTTTCCTGTAGGTACTTTAAATTTAGAAAATGTTTGATACAAACGTTTGTGCACACTAAGAAGTAAAAAGTTATTGCATTAGTGCATTTTATAAATTTTATAACATAGAAACAACCGAACCGTGTATTTTTCATTTTGATGATTTATTTCATTTTATTTTTCTAGATTACATTTTCAAGATTGTCAACACCGGGTAATTTTACCAACAGCATAGAAAATAATTTAGATCAGGTATGTATATTTATCAGAGTGGTCCTTAATTTTTTTTCTGAGATGTAAGCCCCTAAATTATCCAAATTGTCCAAAAATTACGTTACGTCTATAAACAAACGCAAATTTGGTTTTTCTTGGGTTGGCTACAGGACAATTAACGCTTATTGCTTTTGAAATATACATCCACTTGCCCAGAGAGCACATAATAACTATTAGATATCCAGGGGATATACAGTAGATAGCCTGGATTGACATTAGATATCCCATGGACATCCAAATGTCCGCCTATATCCAGGATATCCACGAGATATCCAGTGGAGATCTATTTTTTAACCTCCCTAAAGTATATCCATCATGGCTATACAGTTCATGAAATGGATATCCATGATGAATCTATAATAGATATCCAGTGGATATACTTTAGGGAGATTAATAAATAGATGTGCACTGGATATCTCGTGGATATCCAGTATAGGCGGACATTTGGATATCCATGGGATTTCTAATGTCAATCCAGGTTATCCACTGGATATAGATATATCCAGAAAGTATATCCCCTGGATATCTAATAGTTATTAGTGCTGTCTGGGTGGGTAATTGTATGCCAAGAACTATATAAATCACGTTTATTATAGTTTTTCAAACTTTTTCTTACAAAAAATCAAAATTTCCCCTAATACATAAATTTGTCTTTTTTTAACTACTTAAGTAAAAAAAAATATTATAATATACTCTATAATGAATATCTATAATGAAACAAGTATTTTAATATAACATTGTCAATTTTAGTATACCTAATGCAATCACTACAAATTAAAATAGTAGTTGATTTAACCCAACCGTATTTGTTTAAATTTTTGTCTTATATAATACATTTACTACAAAAAATGTGCACAACTGCTAGTAAGTGTACTATTTATAAAAAACAACAGTTTAAACAAACTGCCTATGGTTTTATAATATAATCTTAAAGTTTTTCTTTAAAATTGACAAAATTTAACTACTTTTTGAATTAACTTCCCTATTTTCAATTTCGAATATACCTGTCATTTAGAAAGCGGATATGAAAACTTTTAATATCATTATAAAATGTCTATATAAAAACTTTTTTAAAAATATGCAAATACTTTGTAACGGTATTCTGAAATAAAATTGACTTTATTAAAAAAATATTTAAAATTAAAAGTTTAACCTCTGCTATGAAAGTACATTAAAGGTAAAAAGAATACTTTTCTAAAAAAACTTTAGGACTTAAGTTAAAGTTACTTGCGTATAAAAATCACTTATATCTATAAAACATTTTTTAAACGCATTTAGAAAGAACATTTGAGCAATCCAGTTTGCTTAACGTTAAATTAATTCTACCAAATTTTTCTAAACTTAAAATTATCCTCATCGATTTATTTTGTAAAAAATTAAAACTTCAAGGGGAAGTCTACGTATCTCGTCATAAAAATGTGTAATAATGTGAGTTACGAAAAACGAATCCCTTCAAAATAAATATAAATAAAAAGAATCGTAAAAAAACACAACCACTTTCGACGAAAAGATGAGAATGAGTATTTTCCATAAACGAGATCAAGATACACGATGAAATAAACTTATTTAAAGTTTTTTTGTGCCTGGCTGGAAAATAGCTATTTTAAGATCGTTTTTTATGGCAAACCATCAAGCAGAAGGTTTGGTTCGTTACCCGTAACAGGAAAAGTGTCATAACTTGATAGATATCTCAGAACTTTTAACCTCTGTATACTGGATCGAAAAATTGTTTTATCCAATACATACAGATAAGACAATTACCAGCTTTATTTTAAATAGATAAACTCAATAATAACCCCCGCGTGGCTTTTAATTTATTGAGTGGATAATTATTTATTTTACCCACTCAACTGTCACTTGTCAATTTATTTTCTTGTAAATGTCATTAAAATTTTTAATAAAAATATGAATTCCTAAGCTACTTATTGGATAAAACCTTGTATGGCACTCATGGGTAAACCGATATTGCCCTCTCGAAAATTAACCTGCTTGGCTGACGCCTCGCAGGTTAATTTTCTCATGGGCGATATCTTACTTTACCCACTAGTATCATAAATAACTATTTTTTTACTTTGATCAGGGTGATCAAAACTTTAGTACTTAGAGAGCTGTATCTCAGAAACGTTACACTGAAAAAAACACACTTTTCGACGTATATGTGTGATAATAAATAAAATTACGTTTTATATGCTAAATTAAAAAAAAAAGATATTCCATACTGTAAAATTAGATGCGAAATTTTCGTAAAATAAATAAACATTCAGTTTGTAATATAAAATTCCAATACGCATAATAGGTTATTTTGTTGCCCATATGTAGCCGAATATTTTTTCTTCTGGGAAAAATAAATTTCTTTCTTACCGATACTGAGGTACAAGTACTCAAATTTCGATCACCCTGTTAACATTAACGGGGCAAAAACTTATATTTTTGGTAATAACTAGCAAAAATCGAATATCATATACCTACATAAAACTTTTATAGACCTTTATAGATCTTTTATAGACCTTTAATATATCTTTTGCAGATTCTCATAGACCTTTTTAACACAATAATGTTTAGCGCATAAAAAACATGCCTTTATAGTAACCATAAGTTTTTTGCAATGGACACCACACATTTAGTTGTATTTTTAATACTGAATCTTATTTGTTAATATATATTTTTTATTTATATCGCCACCATTGCTATTTAATACTTTACTTGTGATATTAAATACTGCAATGTGTGTATTGTATACAATATGTTGTCATACTAACATAGAGAGCGTGCTACATTTAGATCCCCACGCAACATGTGTTTATTAATACTGTAACATTTGGTAAACTATATCACAGTTATAGTTTGGTATACTTTAAGTTGTAGTAGTTGTTATGTTATTACTAATCAAACTTTCGGTATCATTTACCGATTGTTAATTTTTCTGAATACTGTAATATCCTTTAAACTAGATGAGTAATACAACTTAACAACAACTCAAAGTATATCATACTACTAAGTGTGATATGCTTTACCAAATGTTACAGTAATTTTTACTATAACATTCTAGTATTAATAAACACATGCTGCGTGGGGATCCAAATGTACCAGCACGTTGTGATGTGGTAATATGACATATTGTATATAATGCACACATTGCAGTATTTAATATCACAAGTAAAGTATTAAATACCATTGGTGGCTATATAAATAACAAATATGTATTTACAGATAAAATTTAGTAATAAAATTACAATGATATTTTCTGAGTGCATGGTTGCAAGAAATTCCAGACGTGAATGGGTTAATGCAAAATTGTATGCTTATTTTTAACTGGATAACGGTTAATTTAGAAACGGTAATTAAGGTTACATAACTGTATAAAATGGTCGGGGGATGGTGATGAGTTTAGCACTGTTAACTTTGATATTCACTTTATTAATTAAGTTTGAAATAAGTATTTTTAATTAAATAGTTTATATGTAGTTAGTACATATTGGAAATATTTGGAAATCTAGTATAGTTGCAGTTAAATTAGTTAAATTAGATTTAACCATTAATGTATATTAAGATTTGATTTTTTTATTAAGGTGAATGAAATTTTAAAAGATAGAAAAAATTGAAATTAATTTTTTATGGATAAGAGCTTTTGCTAATACATATTTAATGCGTTAATTTAATAAAATATAAATAAATTTAAAGGTACCTACCTAAAGATAGCTCGAGATATCTATCACTGGATCACTGTGCTAAAAACACTTTTTTTTAATTATATTTACTGTAACAACTTGTACCTAATAACTAACAGTTTACTGTCTGTAAAATAATAATAATTATTATTTTGAAGAATTGTTTTTTTTTGCAAAAAGGAAATAAAAAAAAATGTTAAAAAATGTTTTAAAGTTTTTTTTTATTTTTGGAAAATGTAATATACCATTAACTGTGAATAATATATAATGGAATGCGTAGCATTACATATCTACACGGCTTGTTTTTCTTTCAAAATTCTGTCCTCATTTGGTATGTTAGGCTTTATTTTATAATCGAGTCTATGAGACAATTTTTATGTGAAATTTTGAAAAGAAATAAAACGTTTGAGTATTAGAAATCCCCGCAATTCACAAAATTCTAGTGCCATCTTATTTTATTTCACTGAAGAAAAAAAACACAAGTTTATTTTATACTATTCACAGCGCGTAGCGCTAGAATAATATTATACGGTAGTTTCGAATTTCCCAAAATCGCCTTAAAACGCCCTACACAAAAAATTCTTGGATACAAAATTTAATATGTATGTTATGTTATATCCAACATTTAATGTGTTTGGAATTTTTTTTTGTCTGTCTGTCCGTCCCTCATATGTCACGTTTTTTGTGGACATGATAACTCAAGAACGAATAATTCAATTGACTTGAAATTTTCAGGAAAAAAAAAAGTTCTATTAGGGGAAGATCACTATTGTTTTGAAAATAATCCCCCAAAAACAAACATTTTTTTTCGTTTTTTGAAAAAATATATTTTTTTAAATTTTATTTTTATTCATTTTTTTTTTGAATTTTTTGTATTTTTTTAAGTTTTTTTTATTTTCTTTTTTTTTGAAACAAGAAATTTCTCAAAAAATAATATTTTTAAAAATTGTTTTTTATATATTTTTTTTATTTTTTTTTATCTGTATTTTTTTTTAGTTGCGTTGTATGGGAAAAACAATATACGATCCACTGTGAATAGTATCTAATAGAATGCGTAGCATTACATATCTTTATGGCTTGTCTTTTATTTTTATTATTATTATTTTTGACAAGACCCTTAAAAGTTTGTGTTTTGGTTCCTTGCAGGTGTTATCAGAGCAGCTAGATGAGATAGATAGTAGCAGTGGCGGGTGGTCATCGTGGTCGGAGTGGTCTGCGTGCTCCAAGTCCTGCGACGGAGGGGTCTCTCACCAGCTACGGAATTGTAAAACCAGTAACTGTAGGGGCGAACATGTGAGACATAAAATATGCAACATGCAGGTGAGCCATTGCTGTTTCACTAATTTTTCCTTATACATAAACTTGTAAAATAAGAACCAATCAAAATATCACATTTTCATGCTGCCCACCATTGTTTAGCGATAAATAAAATTTGAGGATGTATACTACACTAAGGTGTACCCCCAGGTGTACCTTTATTTTTTGATTATCTTTCTTTTCATTTAGGTTTAACTAGAAAACTCTGAAAATACTTCTTTTCATTACATTACATTTTTGTTTAACCTCTTACTATTCTACTTAATTAAGTATCCCCTAAGTCCAGGACTTGTGTTGGCTAGTAGTAGAGGGAACCACCGGTTTTTATTGACTTTCGAACCAATTTATAGGGAGTGTTCGCTTCACTTACGCCTTCACCAAATTTTAATTATTAATTAACTGAAAAAGGCAAATCGGCGCCGGTGAGAATCGAACTCACGCTATTTGGGTAGTAAACTCGTCAAGTACGACGCGGTAGTCCACTACACCAATCCTCCCATTCTTTAAGTAGGACACTTGGGCCCTTAAAATTAGTAAACTTACCCATAAATCGTAAAAAATCATTGAAAATTGTCTGTAATTTTAGTACAAGTGAAAAATTTAAAAGGCTTCAAAAAGAAGTTTGATCACACATATTTTCAAAATTTTCTACACCTAAATGAAAATTTTAACGTATATATTTTTTTATTTTTTAATGTAAATTTAATTTATTAATATTTTTACCATTTACACTAGTTTTTATATTTAATTATTATATTGTTTTAATAAATTTGCCCTGAATACACCCCAACAATAAGGGGCTTTTATAATTTTGAGTTTTTTTTTCACTGTGTTCTTAAAAGCAAGACTTTTCAATATACATAAATAAAAATATATAAGGCCCACCCTAATACTACATAAAAACTAAAAAACAAGAAATGGAAAAAACTGCTTCAGTTTCGCTGTCGATTTTTTTTAAGCAAATTTTTTAAAAAGAGAGTACTTATATACCTAAAACGATAAAATATTTACCTCTTGTAAATTCCTCCGAAAAACATATTGTTTAATAAAACGTCGCAAAGTTTGGATGCTGATTTGACATCATAAAAGTTCCGGCCCTGGTATACTTCCTAAGGGAGCTACACCCCAGATAACATTTGTGAATTTCACGTTAAAGTCACAACGTGACATACCGCCTGTGTGCGATATGCAGTGAGAGTGACATCTCGCGTTACTTTCGTTCGATTCTGCATATGTTGTTTGACTTAATAAACTAAGTAAAAAATATTTTTTTCCATTTTGCTACTCTTATAAGCTCATAATCACACGCATTTTTGCGTGTTCTTATAGGCCCATAAGAGGTCTCTACTTTTTTTTTCTGTTGGGTTGGCAACATACAAAAGCCTATCTCTTGACGTTTTGCGTGCAAATGTCAATGTCGATTTAAAGTTTAATTTTTTACAAAATTTTGTATTTGGGTTATTTTTTACAGTATTAATATTGTGGACTGGTTAATTGCAGTGAAAAAAGAAGAGATGACTGTAAAATATATCAAAATATCATTTGTTTTTAGAATAATAGTGTAAACTGTAATACCAACCCAAAACAAAAATCCCTAAATCAGTCATCAATTTAAATGTAAGTTTTTTTAATTTTAGAGCAAAATAGAAAAAAATGTATAAAGCACTCGTTTCATAACACGTTTTTAGAGCACTAGTACTTTAGAAAACTCGCCGCAAGCGGCTCGTTTTCTAAACTTGTACTCGTGCGCTAAAAACGTATGTTATGAAACTAGTACTTTAATATATAATACTATAAGTATTGTTTGTATTTTTATACCTTAAAAATCCGAAAACCCTCGTGAAAATAAATTAATTTTGTTATCTGGGATGAAGCCAGCAGGCACTTGAAGAAGGCGTCAAATAAGCGTCCAATAATTGTCAAATGAGCTTTTGCATTGTTTCCAATGTTACAAAAGATATTGTAATTTTGAAATGGGACCTTTAGTCAAACGCTAGCCAAATAGGGTGGGGACTTTTTTGCGATTTTTTTACTTTAATATTTAGGTAATTAGCGTTTTTGGTAATTTTGTTTGTAAATTACCAGGTCAAATTTTTACTAAAAATAATGATACATAATGCAACATGCAGTTGGATTTGTTAGCCTTGTCCAATATGTTTCCGCACGAAGCAAGAAGGCCGTATCCGACAATTTCACGAAATGGAGATTTCTCCATTTAGAATAGACAGGGACAAAAGTTCTACCCAAAAAGGATAGAAGTAATATCATCAACATAAAGAAAAAAAAATCTCCTAGGTTTTATGTTGGCTGCACTGTCAGTAACGCCATTTTCTTTAGCCACTGTCATTGTGTGAGCTGCGTTTGATTTTGTTTTGATTTCAGTTTTTTGTGTTTTTATTGACTATTATAGTACTTTTACGAGTTTTGATATTTAAATATTGTTTACCAAAGGTAAATTCTTTCTTTATACCTTAAATTTAAAGCCTAGGCGAAATTAGTTTGGACTTTTGCAACCCTTGTAAACACATCTTGGCATTTTGGTAGCTATAACAGAAATAACGCTCGTCATGAAATTAATTTCTTGAAATGTAGAAAATGGTAACGATATTAAAATATATAATAAAAATATATAGTTAATAATAAATATGATAAACATTAAATAAATTCATATTTACCTTTTCATATTTGAGGTTATGTTTTGTAAATAAATAAACAGATTAAGCAACCAACCGAAGAACAATTAATAGGATTTATATATTTCTTTATTTTACTATTAAATCATCAGTTTTATTTCTTAGCAAAAAATATTCATTTCTTTAGCTTTATTAACAAAAATCAAGGGTAATTGTTGATAAAAATTGAAAAAAATGCAATATTTTTTTAATTTATTTAAGTTGGCAGTGGCGCGCCGTGCACAAATGAGATAGAGATAGGGTAGACGTCTTCTGTTTCATAATTTTAGTTGTATAGAGCTCTATTCGAGTTAATATACTACTTATTATCTATACATTTGTAAATACTACTAACAAGTATGTGAACTTAAATTTCGTACCATTGTCAGATACGTTCTTCTGGCTTAGGATGGTAGATTTCTTATCGATTCGTTAGGTCGACACTTTAATTGAACACGAACACCACATGTAAAATTATTTCGACACACGAAAATAATACTATGTTATACAGGGTATTATGGTTTTTAATGACCCCCTATTATAAAATTAATGTTTGAAGTGATGGGAATATACTAGAAAGTTTCATTTTAGAATATATATACGACCACTTAAAACCTAAGTCTTAAGTGCTGCAGCAAAACGCAAAATATAAAATTTTAAAACAATTATTTTGCATAGCCTTGACCATTTTTACTACCGTATTTAACAACCGTGTAAAAGTCCCTTTCTGCTAATAAATTTAATTTAAGGTCCAAAAACGGGCACCCTGTATAGCGTGCATAACTGATACTGTTAGTGATTTATAGGCAGTTTATTCTATTATTATTATTTGTGCTTGGTCTGTGGTGTCGAAACTCAAATACACCCCTGGTAGCGAACGTGTTAAGAAATACCGTATTTATAACTACCTTAGTTCTTTATCGTGTAAAAGTAGTCATATTTTGATACCTAGTTATCGTAGATAAAATAGCATATCGTCGTGTTACCTTAACTACCTGGTATCTCCAAAAATTCGATTTTCGTTTTTTTGCACTAATCAATTCTGTACATGATTAGTAATGACCTAAACAAAGTCCTAATTTAAAAGTCCAATTGGTTTATAAGTTATGTGGAACTAATTACCTTGTATCTCCTTTACTACTTAAAATAAATAACTGTAACTACCTCGTATCTCCAATATTCGGCCTAGCAAATAAGGAATTTCCCGTAGGTGAAAATATCTAAGAAGATAAAACTTTGCATACTTATGTATTTGGATGCGAAAAATATATTAGTGAAGTAAAAAAAGACCTACCACCCCTCCATCTCACCCCCAGTGGTGAAAAATATCCCTTTTATCGTTTTTTTTTTCTTAAAATGTTTATAAAATTTATATCTAGGGGCTTCTAAGGTGCCTTAAGCTAAATTTTGTAAAAAAACGTTAATCCACCCCCGGCTTACGGGGTGTACTTTTTTTTAAATATTTAGTTTGTACTTTTTAATTTTAGGTACCTCAAAAACCCTTATATACCAATTTTTACAAAAATATTGTAAACATTTTAAAATAATCACCTCCACGGTAGAAGTTAGAAAATAAATTATCATCAGATTCAGTTAAAGCAACCTGAAAAACCCCAATATACTATTTTTTACTAAAATATTGTAAATATTTAAAAATTACATGCCTTAAATATTCCACAGTTTTTAATTGAGCAACCTTGTATCTCCAGTACAGGGTTACGACTTGTAAATAATAGTTACTGTAACTAACTCGTATCTCCATAATTCTAATTTTTGACTCAATAATAATTTTGCAATCTTTTATGCTTGAAGGGTCCACAAGAAATAACTACACTTATATTTGTCTATATTACAATAAAAAAAATAAGAATTTTAAAGTTAACCGGTTTTTTGTGTCCCCTGAAAACCTGCGAATTTGGAGTTACGAGGTAGTTAAGGTAACACGACGATAAGCCCCTCGTCGCTTACCCTTTTTTACTTGACTCTCGCCTAGTAAAAAATATACAAGAGTACCTATTTTTTACGAGAGTATTCGTACACTTTAAACTAGGTTATAAGTACTATAAAAGTTTGCGGTTGGAATGAAAATAAAACCAACTCACAATGTTTTAAAAAAAATGATTTATTGTCCAATTCACCGCGATTGTAAATCAAAATTTACGATTTCTATTTTGACAATAACGACTGCAATTAAAAATGATTACGTAATTCAATTATAATTGTCAACCAGACTATTTTATCACGCGAAATGCCATTACGGTTTCTTCATGTTTTATGTGTTACCATATGATATGGTCCATATCTCCATATTATTATTTTATTACTTGCTTTCAATCTTTTTACACACAGAAAAATATTATTATTATTATTATTATTATTATTTATTTATTAAATATTCCATTAATCATCGCACTGCAGTGTCGAGCTGTTGGTCCTTAGTACCGAGAGTCAACACTGTACGCTGATTACGAAAAATTTTAGACTGTATTCACTTCAGAAGTAAAATCATTAGATTGTACCTTGACTCTTAGATTGAATAAAATATTTAATTAAATTTTTTTAATTTTGATTAAAATTAAAAACAAATCTGTCCTCTTTTACGTCCAAACCACCGATACTGGTACTATGTGCTTGAGAAATTAAAGTCTTTAATTTGCTACCATTCAAAGATAGGTACTGTAACAAACTCTTAATGTACATGACAGTAAGTACATAAAAAAAATACAAATGTATGTAAGCTTCAGGCTCTAGTATACATGTAAGTATAATAGTTTTTATTTCTTTGATGTATACCTACTTCTTTTTTCAAATCATAATTTTTAGATAGGGAAGTCATAAATTTTTCGCCAATGGATGTTTCCTCTTTATACTGTGTTCATGCACTAAATCTGCTTTTCCGAGATTGTCAGAGCAAATAAACATGTATGTTTTACTTACTACAATGTAAAAAGAAACAAATCTTGTTTTTTTTTATGGTTCGTGTGACAATAATAGTTATTTACGTTACAGAGTATTTTTTAAGAAATATTTTTCTGCTACGCAAAAGACAATTTTTTTTTAAGCTTAGGTAAATAAAGACACATAGTGACAACCTTGCTACTCCCGCTTAACAGCTGAAAAGATTAAAAAAGTTGGCTTCCCAAACTGCGCCAAACTGCTTTTATATTTTTTTTTTGATTTTTCAAAAATTATATCTCTAAATTCTACCTTTTGGCACCCTACATTTTTTTTAGTTACGATACATAGCACCTTAAAAACCCTGTATTGATGGATGTAATAAATTTAATATGTTTTTGTCAGTTTATTTCTCTAAAAAGGACTGAACCTATTTGTCAAGTTTATTACTAACTGTTAAAGGATTCAGTGGTTACAGCTGTTACAATTCTGGAACTGTAAAGTAAAAATAGCCAATAAAAAGTTATAATATTATTATTATTGACAGTAATTACACAGGCTCACAAAAAAAAAACAAAAGTGGTCTGCGCCATGGATACGACCATGATATTCCTATGTATTTTCGCCCGCTGAACTCAGTTTAACCCCTACAAGTCTGGATTTTTCTCTACGGCGTGCCGTGTTCAATAAAATTTGCAACTAATCCGTATTTTAGGCCTTGGTTAAAAACGTGATCAAATAAACATGTCGCTTTGGAATACAAGCGAATAAAAAATATATTTTATCCAATACATAGAGATAATAAGAAAATTACTAGCTTTATTTTAAATAGATAAACTTAATAATAACCCCCGCGCGGCTTTTACTTTATTGAATGGATAATTATTTATTTTACCCACTCAACTGTCACTTGTCATTTATTTTCTTGTAAATGTCATTAAAATTTTTAATAAAAATATGAATTTCTAAGCTATTTATTGGATAAAACCTTATATGGCACTCATGTGTAAACCGATATTGCCCTCTCGAAAACTAACCTGCTTGGCTGACGCCTCACAGGTTAATTTTATCATGGGCAATATCTTACTTTACCCACTAGTACCATAAATAACTATTTTACTTTTTTGACTAGATGTCAAATTTTGACGCCATTGAAATTTCATAGGTAAAACAAAATTTCAATTAAATTTGAATTTGAATATCTTACTTTATAAACGTCCTCATTTTTCCACCCGTCTAGAAAGTGTACCCGTTTCAGATTTTTCCTGTCTTGATCAAATCAGGCCTTGAATTACACACTCCTGTCATCTCCTTTAATTTGTTTCGAGAAAAATAAATAACTTTTCCCGATATTGTTCCAGTTAATCTATAAGATAATTAATACCCGTTCAATCAACTTAAGCCCGGCGTGGCCAGATATTAAATCTTCCCATCTCAATCACTGTCAAACATTATATACGTTCGTAACAGATTGTACTAATAGTTTTTCTCTGTTTTTTGGAATTTATTTAAAAAGCTGTGGCGATTTAGTTGCTCCGCATTACACTTTATACTTTTCGTTTGTAAGAAAAATGAAAAAAATGGCATAACACGCGAACGCTTTAATCTATAGACTTCAAATTTAGACAATAGGTTCCTTAATCCAAATTCTCGGATAGCATAGTTTTTTTTAATCCAGTTGTGGTAGGGGTTGAAGTAGTCATTTTTTTTCAAAAACATTTTTTCAAAAATTACTTTTGTTTTTTTTTAATAAAAAAGTTACTACTCTAATCCTGATAACTCTTAATCCTGATAAAATCCGTTTTTATAGGTACTATAATTTATAGTACAGTCATAGTCACAAATCTTAGTCAACTGCCTCACATGTGGTGTCTTAAGACATTCTATTAATTTAACGGCGGCCATATTTAAAAGTTCACAAAAATATACGGGATGACACAATAGATCTTTCAATCGCCGTAATTGTACATATGACTGGTTAGGGTGGACCTTATAAATTTTTTATCCTAAAATTTTGTTTAGGTCTAAAAAGAAAATTCTGAAAATAAATAATGGACCCCTAAAATTCGTAAAATTTCCATAAATCGTAAAAAATAGTTAAAAATTGTCTGTAATTTTTATATAAGTGAAATATTTGTCGAGTCGAAATCAGTAAAATTTGTTTTTTCCTTCTGTCTGTCTGTCTGTAAACTCGATAACTCCATATCTAAATAAGATATCGACAAGCGGTGTTTTGCATATTATTTCTTATCGTATTTCGAAGATCTGATTATATTTTGGGGGTAAACGATTGAGTTTTTTTTTTGGTTATAATTAACGCAATTATTATTGTATTTTATTAATTTAGCACTTATATGAAAGATAATTTTAAATTGTTCAAAAAATGTTACAAACTATTTTTTCCTAAAATGCATTGTTGTCAAGATATTGGCGTTTACAGCAGTAACACGTTTGTTAGCATATTTCACTTATTTATAACCCGATTAAAAAATTATATTTTAAATGAAAGCTTTTTTAAAGCCCTTTAAAAAATGTTATATATAGTTTTTTTCTAGAATATAACGTTCTGGAGATACATACTTTCACATTTAATAAATTATGCTGGTGTATTAATGGTTGCTCATTCACCTGGTCACACAACTTTTCTTTTCATAACGTTTCAAACTAGTGCCCAGTGCCGATGTTTTGACAAGGTGCTTACAACTGTTCAGCTGGTGTATTTATTTATTTATTTATTTATTTATTTATTTATTTATTTATTTATTTATTTATTTATTTATTTATTTATTTATTTATTTATTTATTTATTTATTTATTTATTTATTTATTTATTTATTTATTTATTTATTTATTTATTTATTTATTTATTTATTTATTTATTTATTTATTTATTTATTTATTTATTTATTTATTTATTTATTTATTTATTTATTTATTTATTTATTTATTTATTTATTTATTTATTTATTTATTTATTTATTTATTTATTTATTTATTTACTTACTTACTTACTTACTTACTTATTTATTTATTTATTTATTTATTTATTTATTTATTTATTTATTTATTTATTTGTTTATAACCTAATACTTGTCATTTTACATAACAACATATTTAAGGGAAATTTACTCTACGATAAAATGTAAAAAAAATCTCATATTCTTTTGTTTTAACTAAGAGTATAGTAAGATATTATCCTGGTTATTGCCTTTGAAGATTTACGTTAAAAATAAGCTTATATTAGGTTTAATAATTGAACAGTTACGAAGATTTATTTTATATTTTCAAAAAAAAAACTAGATCTACAGTTGTAAGAACCATATAGAAACAAGCTGAGATTATATAAACTGTATAAAAAAAACTCAAATGGATACCCTTCCAAAACGGGTGGTAATAATTTAAATCGTTATAACTCTAACACTAATTCTGCCCTACTACGCTAGAAAGCATTAACTCTATTTGTCGCCTAGCGACGTTTTGACGTCAACTCTGATGTAATATTTTGAAACCGCTGCTATGCGACAAATGGAGTTACTGCTTTCTAGCGTAGTAGTGCAGAATAGTCTTAAGCCAATTTTTTTTTAACTATGCAGGAATTTTTGTTCTAGTTTAAATAACAACCGAGTTTGGACTTTTTTTAAGTCACAGTTTTTCACATTTCCTCGACTTTTATGACATTCTTAATGCAAACATGGATTTTTAAAATAATAATAATAAGTCTTTGGGTGTAGCTTAAAGAGTTGTAAAAAACATCACTTTTGAAGGGTTGGCGATTTTAAATTATACAAAGAAACTTCCTGATTAACACCACTTAGAGAAATATTTTTCAAAACTTTAGAATTAACAATTAAAGAAAATAAATCCGATATAACTTTTCCAAAAAGTTGGATCGACGAGTATTTTATAGAATTTTCTTTGAGAAAACTTATTTAATTATAGAATAATGAACATGCTATATATAACTACGAATTCGATTTCGAAAATCATTCAGTTTAGAAATTCGTGTTTGCAATAAAAACGAATATCTACATAATGGGGATGTTACCTAAAAAATATAAATACATTTCTTTTTTACACGGGCATACACATCATTTACTATGTGCACTGTGTAATATTGTTTCATTTTAATAAAACGTTTGTAGATTGATGCTTTAGTTTCCTTTTCTAGCACTTCTAGATAAAGTAAAAAATTGCGGGCTCTAAAATCTGGCGCCTCAGGTAATAGTATTGCCTAATTCTAAATCAAGCCCTAACTAGGAAGAAAAAGTGATGGATGAGCGAGGGCAAAATATAGGTTCTATTAATAATTATATTATAATAGTATTATTTTTCTTTAGTAATAAAAAGATTAATGTTTTCCGAGATCCTAAACTGGCTTAAAACTTTAAAACTAAATTAGAAACAAAAAACACGAATTTCTATTAAGGGTAAAAGTGTTCCTGATTTAGGTAAACCGCACCTTTTAAACTGGTTTATATTGATTTAACTGGAAATTAATGGCTATAATTCCAAAAAGTGACAGAGGAAAGCTAATTTTAACGCAGTCCAACATTCGAGCTGCGATTAAAAATAGTAAAGCTTTTGAACAAACAACAATTAAAATGCAAATTGCTACAAATACGATTTAATTATAAACTTCCTGCACCACTACAGAATCTAATATCGTTTACAGAAAACCAAATTATTTTTTCATTTGATTATAATAGTTGTTTTTTTCATAGCCTTTATAGAAAATTTAATTTTTCTACCTTATTTCCGGATGCAAAGTAGCACTTTTTTCCATAGGGAGTCCAATATTATTTTTTTAAAGAACTTGATAGAAAATCTCATAAACCTAAAATTTACATTGATCTTATCAATAAGATTGCGACTATATACAGGGTTATTCAGAAATAAGTTCAAGAAATTTAAGAGGTGATTCTACTTTAAAAAATATGAAAAAAAGTTCTTTTAAAGGTTGGTCCGGAAATGAGCCCTAAGGGAGCTGCGGCCCTTCGAAGATTTACATATTGAATGGGGAACAAAAAAAGCACCAGGGCGATTCTTTACTTAAAATTAAGCAAAAAAGTATTCTTTACCAAAACACCTAAATTTAATATTAAAGGAGTTATAGACTTTTAAAAACTAAACTTTTAGTGGCACAAAATTCATTGCATTTTTTTTTTGGAAGCGGCTGCTCCTACAGTGTTACACTATATGACATTTTTTATGTATTTTTACTGAATGAATCTATATTTATTACAAAAAATACAAAAAAATACACATAAAAAAGTTTGGGGCAAAAATGTGTTAAGCCTCACATATTTTGTCCGTGTAGGCACGCCTCTGGATAAATTAAAAAAAAAATTAACATAAACTTATTGCCTTTATTATTACTAGTATACATGCAAAAGCTCGTCGCTCTAGCTTAAAGGGTACAATTAATTAAAAACCTTATTTTTATTACAATTTTAAAGAGCCGTAGCTCCCTTAGGCCTCATTTCCGGACCAACCTTTATAGGAACTTTTTTTCATATTTTTTAACGTAGAATCACCACTTAAATTTCTCAAACTTATTTCTGAATAACCCTGTATAAATCGTAAATAACTAGTAGTCCATTGAAAATCACGTATTAAAATCGAAGTGAAAAAAAAAAACAGGGCAACCTTTTCATCTTTGCTGTGTTTATATTAAACGTTTTCAATTTAACTCGATTTAAACTTTAGCTAAAAGAAATTTTAGATTTTATAATATATGCACCGTCTTTCGAAAATTGAATTATGTGGAAAATGAATATGCATAACAGTCGGCGTAGCATATTTTCAATGATAATTAGATCTGTCACTGCTGGAAAGATAACGAACCTAAATTAAACAAGTTGGCTTAAGCCAGGAAAGAAAGTAATGCGTGGACTTTCATGGATAACTCTCCACAGTGCACTGCAGTGGAGAGTAGAGCACTAGATAGGTAGGTTTGTTAGGGTAGGTAGGTAGTTTGGGTTCCGCATGAGAGTACCGACATACCCACAATTTCAGACCGCAAGAAATTTTCCTAGAAACAGGACATGTTGCTGCAGCAAAAACATTGTTGAAATCAAGTTATACAACAAAACATTTGTTATGATTAGTTCCAAAAAACTTGTTTGCACGACCAAGACTAAAACCTAATTTTACGCTCTTATTTTCGGGACTAAACTTGCCGTTTTTCTACCTAGGGAATAACAATCACGGCAACCTTGATAATATTATACCTACTATGTGCTTTGCTGGTTCAAAAATTAGGTTTGGTGGTGTTTTGTAATAAATAAGCGATTCAAACCAATTTATTTTGATTTTAACAAAGAAAACCTTTAAAAATAACATTGTTATAACAATTCATACATAACTTAAAATTTATCATCTTTGTCCATTTTTTTGACGTTTGTGTCAACCATATTAAAAAACAATTCAAATCGCGATAGCCATGAAACTGACTTTTCGCAATTTACAGGTCTTGATTAAATTACGAAAATAAAACAACCGATTTTAGACGCGTGGTTTTTAATTTTAATTTTATCTACCTACCTAAATTATATTTGGTCCTGCAAAAAATAGTGTATATACCTCAGGACTAAACTTGGCTGTTTTAGTCCCTTGCATTTCTGTTTCCCTCGCTCGCTACGCTCGCTCAGGAAACTAATGCAGCGGGACTAAAACAGCCAGTTTAGTCCCTTGGTATATAAATAACTATTTCGTACGACCTAGCGTACACGAAATAAAGAAAAATGCATGCTCACTATATATCCTCGTTTGGCTATATTTCTATCGCACGAGTACATAGTGCATATTTGAATGAAATGACAGCTATGCACACTCATTTATCCAAACGAGTACCCATAGCTTTCATTTTGACAATAGTCGTTTGACGTTTATAAAATTTTGGAATGTCAAAATTAAACACAGGTAATTTTTTAAAATATACATTTTTAAAGAGTCTAGACTGTAGATCGAACGAAAAATGTTGTTCGCAACTCGTTTGCGACAAATCCTTAGTGCTCTCGAATGAATTTTTGACTTCGCTTCGCGTCGTCAAAAAAACTTTATTCTCGTGCACTAAGGACTAAAGTCGCTTACTTGTTACGAAAACTACTAATTAGTGGTATTTTTATTACCCATTTGGCTTTTGATAATTTTTGATATTTAGGTTAAATTGACTGTGATTGACTGTCTCACAAATAATTATTAAAATTTCAAAAAGTAAAAATTTGTTTAAAATTATAAGTGCAGACAAATTAATTATATTTTTAGTTAGTTTAACCATTTCTCTCCGGATTTGTTTTCTCTGAATTTCGGAAACTTTTTTTTGTGTATATAAAATAAAATACTATCAAAAGTACGAAACAAGTGAAATTTATTTTTTAAATGTTCTTTTACAAAAACGAAGTGGGTTTCGTTTGTCCCAATATAACATAATATGTGACCCTGCACAAAGAAACCCAGTTAGTGTGTCAAATTAAAAAAAAAATCGGATTCTTTGGTAAAAAACGTTTCTACATCAGAATCCGACAAAAAAATAAATCCGTAAATTTGACACACTAAATGGGTTTCTTTGTGCAGGGTCACATATAGTGTTTTAAAGCTAGACAAATATATCCCATTATTAACTTATAGTTCAGTAAATGTATCACCTGATATCAAGTTTGGACTTTTTTTACTAAAATCTACCTGTTCTGAGCATGTAATTTTTTTTTTTGGCTATAGGATTTTTTGAACTTCTGATGGGACATATATGCCCCAACAGAAGCAACAGGGATTTTTGAACATCTGCTGGGACATATATGTCCCTACAGGACCTAAAGGGTTAATTAATTTTTCCATACATCAACCTTTACTCTTCTGCCTCATGGGTTTGGAAGAGATATTAATGAAAACTAAGATAACTTCACAAAACTTATCTTGATGAAGATGAAATAAATCCATCTGTCGGTAACGCTAGCTCTACAGGAGAATTCAAACTAATAAAGTCACTATTTTTATGGGCTTTAAATAGGACCTACCTGGTCCTGTATATTTTAAAAACTTGACGGTATGGTTTTTGGAAGTTCCTGCCAGAAAGGCAAACTGGTCAAACGCAAAACAACCTTTTTTAGTATTTTTTAATTGTCACAGTTACCGAAAAAAAATCTTTGGGATACCCCGTATATACATTTTTGTTTTAATTTTAAATTGTTATTTTTAGTACTATTCTAGTAAACAAACTGACATCTCTTTTTGTCTTCTCTTCTATTAGCATTGATTTTCTCAATCTGCATGCATCCTTTAAAATTTAAAGAATATTGCTTTCGCCCCGAGCTTGGCAACATCATGACATTTGTGTCTGATAAAACAATAAAAAGCTCTATTAGATGCTAGTTAAACTAGAGGCAAGGGCAAATAAAAGACGCGTCTGTAAAAAAGAATATAAAAAAATTAAATTTTATGGGTGACTACATCCATTATTGCATTTTTTCATTTAGAATATAGTTTGATACACGGTAAGTAAGCTACGACGAAAGGGGGAGGTATACACGGATAGGCTAGCTTGCTCTCAAGTTAACGATTAAAGCGTCATAAGGCAGGATGAAGTGAGAGGCTACTGCATTGTCTACATTTTTTCCATATCTCTTCAACCGTGTGTCAAACAATATCATTCAACGACGATCTATCTGTACGTCTGTTTGTATGTAAACCTTATAACTTTAGAACGGATTGTCCGATTTAAAAAAATCTTTCAACCAATATTCAGGATCTTTGTAGTTTATGTCAAGTAAAATATTAACATCTAAACCAAACATCCAAACCAAAAAACGTATATACATTTTTTTTAAATTAAATTGTTATTTTTAGTACTTCTATTCT